>JAHWFP010079468.1:75362-96717 GCA_023313725.1 Lithobius niger
GGGTGCTATTGCAGCATCAGTTTTGATAGGAACTTCAATGAGTTTAGTAAGATTCAAATTATGTAGATTTTAAGATTCAAATACGATTTTGCCCGTATGTTAAACACTTTAAATTATCCCTTATTTCAGTTAAGGGTGTTGGTTATGGACATGAACCTGCAGCTCCTCCATCAATGGGAATGCTTCAATTGCGTGCCCACCTTGAGATGAAGCCTCAGATGGACTTGTTTCATGGGATGAGTATGCCGCCCATGAACATTCTCCTTCCATCAAGCAGCTCTGCCAATACTGCTAGCTTCCCCGTTTCGAGTCAGACAACCTCCAAGGATAGTCCCAGTATATCCTTAATCCCGTTGTTCACCTCCAGGCCCAACAATGAAGAAAACCGCTCGAACAATGCTTGTGCAACCGGCGATGGTGTTAAACTCGTTCCCTCAAGTGTTGGGCCTCAAACCAATCTGCTTAATCTTCCAAGTTGCTTTTCATCTGTGAATACTGTTCCATCCCAAAATGTTGTCCTCTTTCCGTTAGCGGCTGCTAATAATCCTCCTTCCTTTGCAAATGCCATCCCCAATCAGGGAAGCAATGTTGTCCAAATAATTCCATTGGTTTCCCCGCAGCAAAGCTTACCAAGCGTGTCTGCACCAACCCTGCAGCTATCAGGCTACTGTATACCTAAATCGTTATAAAGTAGTTATACCATTAACATTAACCAACGTAAAAGAAAAACGAGTTGATGTTGTGTCATGTGGTAGTGTACGCAACATTGCAGCTATTGTACGTAACCGAAATGCCTCGTGTCAGCCCTCTGGTGACAAATTTCAAACTATGCTAACCGCCATAATACGTAACTTGTTGTGTGCAGTTACCTCTGCCATAGGTTTTTGTATTTTCTATAACATTGGTAAGTCCTGGAGTTTTGTGTAGATAAAATGGTTTGTAAAATGAAGATAATAGATTAATTCAAAATAGTTTGCTACAGTATGTAATTTGCTATATTAGTGTTGAGTGTTATATTTAACTGCTGACATATATTTTGGATTGTCTTAGGCTATGCAACCCTTTTATATAGCCTTTAGTTTGATTCGCTGTCTTGTCTTCCATTTCTGGAACGTTTTAAGCATACTTATCGTGCTGTTGGGAAGGACATTTTAAAAAGGTTTCGTGTAAAGCCCGCGACTTTGGCTAAGTCAGGGAGAGAGAATTTACTGAACTTCGTTTTAGTAAGAAATAAGTTTGTTTCAGAAATTTTAGGAAATAAATTGTTAGCATTTACCAATTCCATTATTTTTTTTAATGGGAAGGATTTTCTGAGATAAACAGCGTTTCTTTCATCGCGATGTTTTATACAATACTATTTACGTTGTAAATAAAATAAAAAGGAATTTTTTTTTGGTGTTTTTAATATGAGGTTTGTAGAAAAATGAGTGGTGTGGGCGAGAGGCAGTGTCAGCCTGTAAGAGAGATCTTAAGAAACAGTTTTTATTAACAACCTAGTAGAGTGTAAAATTGTAAACAAAACCCGGAGCTGAACGAGGAGAAGGGGCTTTACAGGTTTTGTTCCGTAACTGGAAGACTGACTGTACCCAAATTATGTACGTAGTCTGTTTTTGTTTTGCTGCGTTTATTGAATTATTTCCTCTAGTCTTGCTACATATTTATTAACTTGTTTTACTAAAAGTTGGAGTAGCAAAATTATCTAATTATTATTATTCAATTGTTGCTAAATAATACTGAGGAAGCATGAATAGTGTATTGATATTAAGTCACAAACTGGCACAGCCATTCATGAGATTAAATGTTACCGTTAAGAGATTCAGCATTGCTATTTCAACTTTTAGATTCTGCCTTTTTCTCTTTTTTTAATTAAAGTTTATGCTGTATTTGTTAAATAACTTTTTAGTGTTTATTAGACCTAGGTATATTTTTAACGTTTATATCTAGAAGCTTATAATAATGTATACAGGTACATGTTGTGCTGCAGTTTGTATTTAATTTATACCTTAAATTTTTTTATTTATCAATGTTTGGTTTATCTATGTAAGATTTTTTCAAAATATTTATTGACACGTGTCGTGCTTTGTAATATCTGATAAATGGTTGGAAAGAAGCTGTTGCAGCCTCTTGCAGCTAATTTTGCCTTTAAAAAGGCATTTCAGTAGTTCTATTTATTTATTATAACTTGGAGACAGCTATATTAATATAACATATTTATATAGTGCAGGGTGCCCTACTATGGCAGTGCTTGTTTTATGGAAAGCTTTAAATTCCATTAGTCGTGAGTGGTTAAATCCGGTGAAAAATGTAGAGTGCAGTGCTAAGTTAGGATAAATAATCATATTACGACTTAGTGGTTGTTACTTTGTAATGTCTGGTACTTGGTGTTGCGTTTGATGGATACCAGTATCAATACGGATGAAGGTATTTTCTTCATTACTTCAGCAAAAGTAGTCTTTGGAAGATAGTTTTAATACTCTCCCTTTGTCGCTTGTTCCTTCTATTTTAGTATTTTAGTTCTAGGTTTTTTTTTTTTGAGAATTTCTTAAGAATCGTATAGCGCTTATTGCTGTCGATACTATTCTTCCCCCTCCAGGGTGCTTTCTTCAGATTTTGTGTAGGTAGGATTTTTTGTCATATTTTTAGCTAGGCTAATGTGGTTGTTTTTTTCTGGATCATTTAGAAGAACTGGCAAAGTTGAAGGGGCACCCTGTACTTTAATTTATAGTATGAGAAATCATGGTCGTATATTTTTGCGTCATTTTGTTACGGGGAAAATTCTTGATCGCCGTTGTTAAGCTGTGTGGTGTTAAGCAATAAACACTGAAAAAGGTATACAAATAAGAAGCCTAACATACGTAACAAAAAAGGTGGACACCCACCCATATCATAATTACCATTATTTATCACGTGCTTTGCTTGTTGTATTCTGAATATACAAGCGAGCATTATTATTGTGGAAAACAGCTGTAGACTTGTTAACCGAGCGGTTATCGGTAAAATTAGTGCAAAGCAAAATGTTGTAATTGTGTATTTGTGTCCGATCACTAATGTGATCGGATTTAATTCTTTTTACCGAGCAAATTGCTGGCATACACAAAGTATTTACAGTATATTTAATCATATTGTCTGAAGCTTTTACTCGCAATTAAGTATGGATGTAGAGCAGTTGCTAAAAAAGTTTTATTTTGCTAGCTTGCTTACTAAAAACTTGTTCGCCTAACAATTTTTGAGCAATTAAAAGTGTTTGGCTGTTTCCAGAGGGATCAGTTACCTCACAAAAGATTAAGCAAACGGACACGCACTGTTTATTGCAGCTGCTCTTATTCTATACCTGTTGTTGACATATTGATCTGTACGAATTGTGTAGACCTTGTACGACTAAGTTAGTCAGCCAGATTGTGTGTAACGTCGTGAATGTATACGTTTAAGAGGCTTCCCCAGCAACACATCTACAAAATAATTGTGTTCATTTGTTGTTGATGCTGCCAATTTATGAATAACGTATTAATGTAGATCTTGATTGCAAGTTTTTAATTCTGGTACCTGAGTCTTATCAAATTGACTTTTCTGTACCAGTTGATCCTCTCAAGTAGACGAATAAGTGCTCCTAGAATGCACCAATATTATTTGTTGCTTCCACAGACAAAGATTTTCCAAAAAAATTGTGTAATTATTAACAACTTTTAATTTACTTTTTTCAATACCAAATAGTTGAGATGTCACAGATGTGCACAAATTTTCCTGAACAAGCAGCTGATTTTTTAAGCAGAAAAGACTTCCAAATTAAATTTGCATCATTTTAGTACATGCTTTAAATTTGACCATAGAAACTATTTTATTTTACAGAGTATTCTGATTGATGACCATGGAAAATAATTGTCTCTGGTTGTGTCATACAGCGCTCTAGTAAATGGACATGATTCGGATTGCTCTCGTTCTTCAATTGTTCTCTTGCAACAGTTGTCCTTAAAAAAACCGATATTGCATTGATTTTTGTAACAGCAGTTCATAATTTACATAAGAAGTGGTATCAAACGTTGATTTGTACGGATTGTTTGATAGAAATATCCACTTTAACTGTAATGGCAGATATAATGTTGGGCGACTGATGTGCCAAAGAGAGATAAATGCTTGGTTGGTTAGGCTACCCTTATGTTAGCGTGTTTTACTAAATGTTAAATTAATAATTTATATATTTATTTGTTGTTTGCTATAGTGTTTATTGTGACGTATTGGAATGATGTTGATTTTGATGGCTGCCCATTAACATGGAAGGAAAGAAAAAATGGTTGCAGTACGATTTAACGTCTGTGTGTGCCATAACTTGATCCCGCAGAATAATAACATACCCAGGAGTGTGCGAATACGATAATTTTAATTTGAGTGTCGACAAGCCGAGTTGGCAATAGATGAGTAGATTTTAGTATTTAACGAAAATTAACTGATGCTTAATTGACTGTGCGGGGGCTCGTGTGTACAAATGATTTTATGATTTTAAGGATATGCAGTAAAACCTCATTGGTAAGGCTGTACAGAACAGATTTTGGCAGATTTAGGGCTGATCGGCAAAAATCGGTTCGACGAACAAAAACCTGCAGATTTTCGATTTTTGCCAGGCCCTTGACAATAAATAAATTTTGTTCCCATACTACCAAATCCAAATACCCGTCCCTCCAGTTTCTCCACATGTTTGTTTTGTTTTAATTTAGGCTAGGCCTACATGTTTTACATAGTGTAGGCTAAGGTTAATAACGGACAAATTTTTACTTTTATTTGGGTAAAAAAAATTTATTCCAATGTTTTCATTAGCCGACAAATTTGTTAGCCTACAAGTTAGTGTAAGCCAGAAAAGAAATTGTTAAAAATCTGTAGCGATCGGTTCGGTCCAATCGGATCGGTACACCAATCGATTTGTAGCTGATCGGATCGGAATCTGTTTGGCAGAAAAAATGCTGATTGGTACAGCCTTACTCATCCATTATCACTTACTTCTTTTACGGAGTAACTGGAACACTTTTGGTACTGCGTTAAAAAGAAGTAAGTGGTAATGAACGAAAACCGAAGTAAATCATCCGTTCCATCGGTATTTGAACTTACTCATCCAGCGGACTGGCACCGCAGTTTGAGTTAAGTGGGTCGAGATAAATGGAGATGCATTAAAACACAAGACAGGCTGTTGGCCTGGGGAATACTGAGTACATCTATGTATGCTATGTTTGCTAAGTGCACATCGGTGTAATATGCAACATATACTACTAGTTTATCAGAAAACAGCACAAATACTTTTTCAGGTGCAAAAGAGACTCAAAATGCATAGTGTCAAGTAATAAAATAACCATTTGGAATTTGAGTTAGCTGATATTTGTTTGGGATAACTAGGTTAATTTTGTATTGAGCCAACCGAATATCATAAAATTGTTTTGACTTACACAGAGTTTGAATTAACGAGGTAGTACTGTAACTTCAAAACAGTTTGAGGTACTGACTCCACTGGTAAGCTCTCATCGAAGCGAAGAAATTGAAATTTGGTTTATTTGAATATGAGAATCGGTAAAAAATTAGCGAAGTTGTTACATTTTGATGGAAGAGAAGTTTTCTTAGTATTATGAATTCACAGATTTACAGCTTTTTACAAACAAAAAAGGGGGGAGGGGGGTTGCGAGCAGGGAGGAGGGGGTGGAAATTTACATTGTGCAAAATTTTCTGTTTGGCCTATTTGGGTTCGCGAACAAGTTTCTTGCAAAAATTTTTTCAAGACTCTTTGTTAGTTGTTTTGTGTTTTGTGCTAAACAACTTAAGAACAACTCGACCTATCATCTTAAGAACAGCACCATTCAAAAGCTCTCGAAAAAACTGTTCCTAGTGGTGTATTTGAACATCAAAATCTGTCAAATTTTGGTGAGACGATCGCAAAAAGATCACAAAAGAAAAAATTCGGCATAAATTGTACTGCAACACAGCCAGCTGTACTGTGACGCAGCGTTGCCTGTCGCCCTGATTCAGCCACAGGGAGCTGTCATGGATTATAAATTACTTTCTCGGCTTGAGTTTTTCGAGCATGGCGAGTTTCGCACACTCCTAAGCATACCATTGGTTTATACTTTCTCTTTTGTAGCGAGTGGTTTTAAGAATGTTTGTTATACATACAATTTCCCAAGTACAGATCAAATGCAGTGAATGCCGCATGATTACTGTTCCAAGCAGTTTGTAAATATTAACAGCGCAAGCAATTTTTGGAAAATACAGGTACCATTAACGAACCAAATGACGAGTCCGCAAGTGCAATTCTATCTTTTTCCGATCCACAATAATTTCTCTTTTGGGCTTAGTCTCTTGCTGATTTAACTATGCATGCTATTTTGTATGAGCTTCCACAGTCTTAGACTATCGATACTGCTGGTTACGAACTTCATAAAAATCTCAAATATCCAGGAAATTTACCTCGGAAATAAGTCTGCTTGTGACCTTGATATTTTATAAAATCCTTGTGGAATTTTCCACAGCTGTTCATGTTTATGTAAGTCCAATGTTTAGCTGTAGATTGGTTTCAGATGCTGTAAACCTCCGCTTCCATATGTATGTATTGAACGTACTATGGTATTAATTTGCAGTTGGAATGAATGAAAGTTTTTCATACTCGTTACACATTATTAAAAAAAAAAATAAATACGGAATGTATACAGTTGGTGCATACAGCAATTGTCACATGCAAGTATTAGCGGTTGCTTTATGTAGGCCGAAGAATTGTAAAATTTTTCTTATGAATTTGATCTTCCGAAAGATTGCCCATCTTCTTGCTCTTATTTGGTAAAACTTGTTTTTATATTTTTTATGGGATTAGTATTAAGGAGTGATTACTCATTATTGCTCTTGTGGCTCAGGCAGGGCAACAGTAACCTTTGATCGCTTAGCTTAATAGCTAAACAATGCTACAACAAACTGTTTATTGTTGTATTGTGTACTAACCATGTTTCAATATCAAATAAAAGAAACAATACTAGGCTGTTCATTATCTTTCAACTAAACTGTAATATAAGTACTTAAACAAATTATTATTCATCAGCTGTTTGGAATAATTATGGAATAATTGCAAAGTCCTAAGGATCAGTTGACATATTTAAAAAAATAAAAAAAAAAAAAAAAAAAAAACCCATGGGCACCACACATGTTACTGTAACAGTTTAAGGTACTGGCACCACCGGCAAGTTCTTATCGAAGCAAAGAATTTGAAATTTGGGTTATTTGAATATGAGAATCGGTAAAAGTGTAGCTGCAAATCTGATGCTGTTAAGTTTTTTTAAGCTTCAGAGTCTGTTTGAACAACCTCTTGGCTCAAATTATTCCATTCCACAGTGGTACGTGGAAAAAAAAGAGCCACAGTAAAGAGCCTACTGTAATTGTGGTATATACTCCTTAATTCTGTGGAAGTCTCTGATAAGGGCACCATTTTACTTTTAAGAATAGTGTGCAGTCAGTGGTAGGTAGAACCTGTACGTTACATGTTCTCTTGGCAAAGTGCAGGCAAAGACAGCAATACCTGGTTGTTATAAGGTTTGTGTCGACATAGCTACATTTAGCCTATTGTGTAGCCTGCTGACTTTGTGGGAACCCGATTTCTTCTTACAGTAGTGTGAACCAATCTGCTTCGTGGACCCGTTCAAGTCTTCTTGTTTGTCGATCAATTGACTTTTCTCTACTGCTCCTCCACAATCATCAAATTAAATATTTTGGTGGGGGAGAGGGTACAATCATATCTTGGCGTATCTTTTCATTGAGTATTCAAATACTGACGAGAACTACTTGAACGAAGCAGACGACGCCATAATCAGATTGGAATTGCTCATTATTCCAAGGATCCACAGAAATTCAATAGATTGGGGGAGGGGAATACACAACCCTCCCCCCCCCCCCCATAAAAAATATTGATACGAAGGAAAAAAGCTATTTAAGTTTGTCATTTTGCTTTACTGCTTTTAAAGAGCAGTTTTCACTTGCATGTTGAGGATGATTACAGGACTTGGACATTTGGTATGCGTGCATTAGACTATTATTCAGAAAAAAACTTTACTACCAATACTAGGAAATTCACTCCTCGTAAAATGGATTCAAAACTTGAAAAATTTCAAAACTGGAGACACTCGCGTATCTGCTTATTTTCGACAACGGAGGTGTTTACTTCATCTGACACTATAAGGGTTATTTTCTGAACTCTGGCTACATTGTCTTTCAAGTTCGAAGACACATGCGAGCGTGGCCTCCAGTATTTACTGGACCGATCTCCCTCATTGTCGCCGGATCTTCCACTCTCAGCAACAATGTGTCAGACTCGCAGTTTACAAAGTGCAACAAGTTAGGATTGACTGGGCCTTGCATATTCATAAGGGGAACCTTGTGTACTCCTTGTGGGGAATCTTCAAAGTTCAGCTAATTCTAATGTGCTGCACTTAGTAAACTGTGATCTCGACACGTTGCTGAGAGAGTGGGAGATCGGCCCAGTAAATACCGGAGGCCACCCTGCGTGCGTCTTCGAACTTGAAAGCATACGATGTAAACAAGAAAGATGTAGCCAGAGTTCAGAAAACCACCCTTATTATGCCTGATGAATACAACAGCTCAATTGTCGTAAATCAGCAGACATGTTAATGTCTCCAGTTTTGAAAGTGTGCGTTTTTGAAGTTTTGAATCCATTCTTGAATCTACCAACAGTAATTTAATTTTTTTTTGTGAGTTCATTTACAAATAAAAGAAAGCAAAACTAAACAAATTGGGAAAAAAAACCAACGTTCTAGGTTTAAAAAATGTTACTCTGGCACCACCGCTTCACCTTGAAAATGCCTTATGGTAATTTTTCACTACTATCCGAAGACTTTTACCTTTATATTTAACTGTGATTTCGTAAGCTAAAACTGCCTCTTTTGTAACGCTTAACAAATTATGTGCTACCTTGTAGCTCTCACTAGGTGACGCTTTCACCAATGGCTGGTGAATCACTTTTCGTTGGTCAGATCGAGACTAGACATGTCATTACTAGACGTGTCAAATTTTTGCTCTTAATTTATTTTTTAATGTCCAAGTGTGCCATATTGCTCACATGGTCATAGGCTCAAGCGGGGAATGACAACGGTTTGTGTTACGAAAAATGAGATGAGTGGGCACGCTTGCTAAGTAGCCATGACAAGGGGATGAGGATGGAGGGTCGTTGGGCCCAGGGTCGTGCTCGATTGGTGTCGGCGCCATGCCCTGCTGGTGGGTTTTTTCTGTCACAGTTGCAGATTCTGCTGCGGTCACAATCTTGTGCCCAAATTCTAGGGCAGTCTGTTACAGCCACAGCCGTTGCAGCTGCAATGCAGTCACAGTCCAATTCACTTCTGCCGTCACAGTTGCAGCCTTAGTACAGTTGCCGTTACGGCCTCAGGCGGTGCAGTAGCAATTCCTGATGCAGTCTCGGCACCTTTGCGGTCGCAATCCCAGTCACTTCTGCTGGGGCCGTCACCGTCGGTCAGTTTCAGCCCTTGCATTCTATTCCTGATGCAGTCGGTTACCTTTGCAGTCGCAGTCCCGGTTACGGCCCTTGCAGTCTTATTATCTTTGCATTCGCAGTCACTTCTGCTGGGGAAGTCAATCGCAGTCTCAGACCTTGCAGTAGCAGTTAGTCACCTTTGCAGGCGCAGTCCCGGTCACTTTTGCCGTGGCTGTCAATCGCAGTTACAGTCACGGCTGCAACTATCTCAGTGCAGTCGCAGTCTCAAGTCACATCAGCCATTGCCGTCTCAGTGCCGGATGCAGTCACTGGTGCCAGTACAGTTGCAGCTACAGTCATCGTGTATGTCGTTGGTCCCACTTTTGCCATGTTGTCGGCCGGTTCTACCGATTCACCAGGCCTTCAGTAACCGCGGATGGAGTTGGATCACTCACCTCTGCAGGGGCAGCCATCTGGAGGGTGGTTGTTGAAGGGAGAGTTGGTGGTTCTTTTGGCTTCGGGCCAGGATTCTCCTGGCCGACAACCAGGAACATCTGTTGGTGTTTTTGGCTGATAGGTACTGAGTGCCAGACGGGGTCGTGCCACGCCAAGAGTGGTTCGCCGAACGGTCACCGGGCGTTCTCCTACATCGTGTTTGTCTTTTCTGTCGTCGGATGGGAACGACTCAGAACATACTGTGTTTTCGGGGTGGTGGTCGTCTGTGGTGGCGTCATGAATTGGCTGTGTCCTAGAGGCAATTGCTGGGGCAGTTAGTGTGGATGGTGTTTCACTACCTTCCTGTGAGCTTCTGCAAGGGTCAGCTGGCCTTGGCTCCGGAAAATGTGGATGAGCTGCCACTAGGTTCATACACCAACAAGGGACATGTTGCTCCCAGCGTCGTGATGCTTATACCTGGACTCACTAGGGTCACTATTGGCAGGCTGCAACTTCTCCCATTCCACTGTCGTAGGAATTTGTTCAATGGCAAGCTCCTGGAATTCACTCCTGCATTGAAAGACAAGATTAAGCCTACGTTACGGATAAGGTTCCTTTCGTGAGCCCCAGGAATCGTCACGATCCCGAAGATCCGGGGTAGCGTCAGCAGGTAGTAACAAGGGCCGAGGGGGCCGCAGAGGGGTTCTTCCGAAGACTACGCAGGCTGTACCAGCCAGCCAGGCCCGTCAGCCACTAAAGGGTGTGGGTCAAGAAGCAATAGGACCCGGAAGTGATGCCGTGACGTTTCAGCCTGCGCCCTTTCACGAACTGGTAGGCGGTAAGTTGCGCTTCCATTCAGGAGGATGGGAGTCTGTGACAGATTTGTACGTACTTCGTCATTAAAAAGGGATACAGTCCAGCGTTCTTTTCCATGCCGGGCATGTACAGTATGATGCCATCTTGGTTGGCAGGGAAACGGGACCCTCTTTTCAAAGCAGTTGTCACTTCAAGCAGTTGTCAGTTTCAAAGCAGTTGTCAGTTTCAAAGCAGTAGCAGTGTGGTAATTCTCCTGGAGAAAAGAAGCCTAGTGAGCCCCTGTGCGGTCGCCGGGATTCTACGGTCCTGGGAAAAAGGAAGGGGAACCAGGCTCTTGTCCAACATGCACCAGCTGATGTATTCATCAAGTGCGAGCGCTTCTAGAGAGACACTGGCATTCAAGCTAGGATCGCTATGCCAAGGAGAGTGTGCGATCTCGCTGGACTCAGGCATGAGAAATTTTAGCTAATTAGCTGATTTCAGCTTTTTTTGGCTTAGCAACATTTCCAGTAACTTTCCGGTTTTTTATTTTTATTGGTACTTCTGACTTCAGTTTTGAACTTATGGCAGGTCTTCCATTTAAATTTAGGTGAATCTTAAACGCAACCTTAATATGAACCTTAAAATGTTCAACTTTTATCCATTATTAATACAAAAGATGGAAAAGTCCATTATATTTTCTTTTTTTTTTTGCTCAAGGCCACTCTCATGCCTGTGGACTTGGCAGACACATACCTACACGTACCCCTGCATCCATCAATGCTAAAGCTTTTTTGTTTAAATCTCCGCTTCGCGTCATGAAATAGTGTACTGCTACTTGGTGTACTGCTACCACATGCACAACCTTCCCCCCCCCCCCCATGTATCCAGTGTTGGAGTTACTTAATCTCCAACGAGTGAAGGCTCGTGGATTGACTATTACAAGAGGTTGATCAGAGGTCTCTTGTGCAGCACGTGGAGTTCACATGCGTATTGCTTTCTGTTCCATCGTCTTGGCCTGGGGGATCAAACTGATGAAGTCGAGGCTGGAGCCGGCTCTGAATTTTCATTTCCTCGGAGCGTGGTACCTCATCTGTCCTTCACACAAAAAGGTAGAGAAGTAAGCATCCGGGAGCTTTGGATGCAGTCATCGACAGCTCGTCACCTCAGCAAGGTTGTAGGCCAAATGGATTTCATACCCGTGCTGGTACCACAGGGATCATGGAAGGGCAAGATGTCCATACTGGTTACAGGTGGAAGCCTGGACCCAGTGTTAATTGTAGGCGTACGTCCTCATACTGGGCGGAACTGCGTTGGTGGTCTCTAATGGAGAACCTGGTGGGAGTACCAGTGCATGCCGCTTCCACATCCCAGTGTCTTGAACTTGGTTGTGGTAGGTGCATGCTCTGCAGAGGAGGGCAGCATGCACATCGTCACTGAAACTACGGGAGGTTTGACTTGTGGTTTGACTTGTGGTTTGACTACTGGTGGCACCTTTTCAAATGGGAGGCGAGGGCCATGTTCGAGGTTGGCATGCACCACAACATCACATTGCTACCCATGTACATTCCGTGGAGGCTAATACAGATGAGCTGTCCCACAATCAACAGAGCCAGATGAAGGGGTGGAGGCTGTACCTGGATTGGAGATGTGTTGGGGGAAACCTCTAGTGGAAGTATTCATGACTCCGTGGGCAACGGGCACCATGAGCATCTCTAGCGAGGGGATGAACGCATACCTCCTATCCCCGTTTTGCTTGCTCCCATAAGTCGTTTGCAAGATTCATCAGTGCCAGGGAAGCTTCATCCTGATAGCACCTTGGTGGCCGGCAGCTGCTTGGTTGGTGGCCCACTTGGAGATGAGGTCGTAGGACCCCACTCCGTTTACCTGTGCTTTGACATTTTGTTAACACAGTGGGAAAACTTGGCACCCGGCGCCAGCGGGCTTCGTCACGGGTGGAGACCGACAAGCATGTTGGCAGGTTCATTGATTGCGATTCGTTGCCTTCTGCATTGCCATAGGGCGTCGACGATCGGGGGTGTATTCAACTAAGTGGAGGAGATTGTTTGAGTGGTGCAGTTTTGGGGATGTGGATCCAGAGAGTCTGTCTGTGGCGCAACTAATGACGTTCTTCGAACACTTGTTCCAGTAGGGGTAGTTAGTGAGGGCGATGAACCCATACATGAGGCTTAGTTACTCCATGTGTCTTAAAGAAGTGTTCTGCGGTTTGCCAGGGTGAGCTGCTTGCCTTTTCACGTAGCGTGGATTGTCTGCGGAATTTGCAAAAAACTACATCGGCGACATTGCTGTGTAACCCGAAATTTGGGTCAATGACTCAGCAAGCCGGTTGAATTGATCGAATTGATAAAGTTGTCAAACCATCGACTCCGTTGGCCGTGGGATGAGAGGCTCCAGTGACCAGTAATGGTTATTTGCTGCTACCTGAAAGCCATAAGGTTTAGTGAAGGGGTGGCAGTCTACGTTCCGTGGATATGCTTCTGTTTGTGCCGTTATCCTAGATGGTGCGTAAGTGTCGTCCGGTAGCCGTTTGACCACTGCCAAGTTAGCTCGGTGGTTTGTGGTTTCTTTAGGTGTGCACATGAATCCACTGAAGCCTATAGACCACCCACGGAAGTGTGTTCCCACGAGTTTCGAACGTTTTCAGCTTGGTGGGCGTTTCCGGCTGGGATTCCCGTCATGCAGATCGTGGCAGCGTGTTCCGACACCACTGAGGGGCTTTCATCAGCCGTTATTACAGAGACCTTGGGGATGTGGCAGACCTTGCCTCCCTGGGACCACCCCTCCAGGACGTTGCAGCCAGAGCTTTGGAGCTGAATCCAAGGGCCTAGGGTTCAGCATGTACGGTTGGTGGTTTGCTTTTGGCGTGTGGGTTTGTGTGCAAAATTTCTTGCTACCTAAGCTCGGGGTTTGGCGTGTCCTTCCTCATTTTGAACAAATGCAGCTAAATGTAAAGGTAAAAAGTTTTCAGCTAATAATGAAGATGATAATTTTCCCCCACATTTAGTCTTGAATTATTGTAAATCTCTTTTTGTAACCCACCTGCCTGCCCCGCTTAGCGCCGACTCTTTTGAGTCCATTACAAAAAGTGATTGACGAGGCGTGGAAGTTAAGTCATTGGTGAGAGCTGCAAGGTTGCACAAAATTTATCAGTGACAATAGGTAGTTTTTGGACAAATAGGACAAAAGAGTAGCTGTGGTAGTTTTAGGTTTAGTAAAAACTAAATGTAGAGGGAAAATTATCGCTTTATATTTAGGGTTTCTGGCAATAATGGATAAATTTTTGTTTTTTTTCTTATTTTTAACCAATTTTATGTTCTATCTCTGTATATTTAAAGCTTTTGAGAAGTTTTTTTTAAAGAAATATAGTTAACTTACGATAGTCGAAATTAGTACCTGATTCAATTTATGGGTCCAAACTGTTTTGAAAAACAAAAGCGAATGAACAAAATTTAATTTTAAATTTTGTTTGCGTTTCAGACGACAGTGAATCCATCAGGGCAACCAGTGCCGATGCGTCTTATTCCTAATCAGGCTGCTGCCAAGCAAGCTGGGCCACCGGTACGGCCCCCTGCACCAGCTTGCCAGCCTGGTCAGGCCGTGGCTTCTGCTCCGGCGACTCCAGCCACGGTAAAAATCATCGACCTGACTGCTGATGAAGATGAAGGGAATAACCTGCAATCTACTCAAGTTCAGACAATGATTCCTACAGGTAAAGAGTTTGAATTTATGGACGAAGTGCTGTATTAATCTTGGGGGGGGGGGGGGGGGTGTCATTTATTTTTCTAGCTACCTTACGGAGTGGAGGGAGAATGGGGTAACACAGTTGTTAGTACCGATTATACCAAGGGTTGGGGGAAGGGTCTAACGAACACTGATGAAACTAGAAAGAATGGATTTCTAAGACTTCAAAATTTCTAAAATGGCTTAAGAATGCAAGGGAGGCAAAAGCTCTATCATGCGTGGTTGATATAGTTTGAAGTTATCCCTCTTGATAACAAAATCTGTTCCTTCCTGGAAGGGAGAGGGGGTGGGGGTATGCATTTGTCAACTTGTAAGCATTATTTGTGAGAGGCATCATTGTTTTGGGTCGAAAGTTATCGTGACACTATGGTTCCTAAAGCATAGGAAGTCTTAAGAACACAATTTTGATTGCATATTTTTAATTTTTTTCCGTCATATTTTTAATGACGTCCTCAGTGATTGAACTGGAAGTGTAGTCGTCAATCGCTTTATATCTAAATTACAGTCTTTAATTTGGTAGAATTCGCACCAAATCCCATGTTTTGTGTGGCATCATCGATCATGTATCCGGAAGTGATGTGCGAGAAAGAAGATTGTAATTTTTTTTAGGAGGTTGCCATTTTGAATGAATTCCATCAATATAGTGCCACTTGAATCACAGAAAAATGATGCTCAAAATTCAAAAATCAACGCTATCGTCTACACTAAAATACTCTGATCAATTTCCGATTTCACACCACTACTTATTTGAACCAGTAGGGAAGAATGACTTCGAGCAAGAGGCAAAACATAACTTCTGGGAGAGAAATAAAGAACACAAAGCTTGAAGAAAAAAAGGAATGCTCAATCTCGACATGAGTCATGACCTTGGTGGGATGGCCAACAGTTGGTGTAAATTAATGTCCATGGGCTGTGCATCATTTTGAATGACGACATCGATCACAACATCGATCACATGACTTAAAATAACGTGCCAGAAACAACGTGAGCACCATTTTGAATGTCCTCAATCATGTGTCCGGAAGTAATCGCATATGAGAAGTGACGTCATAAGTAGCGTGTAGTATAATTTGGTGGAATTTGCAACAATTTGGTTGATGTTGTTCAAAATTGGGGGAGGTGAATATATCCCCTCTCATTTCTTTAGCAATTCCTCCCCGACTGCCACTGAGTAATTTGATAAGGTAATGCTGGAGCTTGGTGTACCTTGCAATTGGCAGTGATTTTGTCACCGTAATTATTCCACTATGATGCAGTTCATTGTTGTCTACAAGATTGTCATACTCTTTGCCATTTTTACTAATCTCTTACCGTTTTCTTATATCGCCACTAGCTTGGGACAGTATTATTGTGAGCTCTACTTTTTTTCTGCAAGTTTCTTTTTTCGACATCTGACAGTGTTAGGCTCGACATGAATTTTTTTGTCGATGGCCATTTTGTTAGTAGTCCTAAAAATCCCGGTTTAAGGGTGAAGCATAGTGGACAATGAGACAAAACGGCAAGGAATGCAGCTGCATTGGATCCAATAAACATCGCTTCGTATTGACAATGAAGAGATAACTGAAATCTTTTCCTTAGTCTTTACCGTTGTTTGAGTTCTACACCAGAAGAAAAGGTCCCGCTATGTGTTCATCAGACTTTGTCAACGCCTTAGCTACTACAACATTGATTTACGACCTTTAGTGGAAAAGAAAGGTTATGATGACACTTACAGTGAGCAGCGGTCTCTACGCACACACGCTTGGCTACCTACTTCTGCACGACTAGGAGATTGAAACAGCTACACAGTCATTAATCTCTACACAAAATACATTTTTCCCTATGAGTAGCCAATAGAGCATAATAAAAAAAATAAAAGCTAGTCAGTTAAAGCATGCAATCACTGTGAATTTGGTAACTTTGAGGAATGGTTAATGTATTTATCCAGCTTACTGATTATATGGTTGGCTTTTACCGTAGGATAGGTAGGCTCTTACCTGAGTGACAGTGTGCGCAGTATGCGGGAATGGGAACGACAGTTATGAGAAGTTGATTTTGTGAAGAATCGAGTGCAATTTTCACTTTTGTTTGTGTGGTTGGTTATGGGAGACTTTTGTTCAACTTCTCATAACTGTCTTATGAATAGATCATTACGATAACGAACGTTTGCCATTTTGGAATTTTCAGTTGGAAGGGACCCAACAAATCTTTGATTAAGTGTTATTGTATTTTAGTTGTGTCTGCAACTGCCAATTCTCCAGCAACCAGCTTGGCCATGCCAAACCAACGTCCAGTTACAATCATTCCAGCATCTCAAGCTACATCTATGACGGGAGGGCAACTGTTTATCAACACGTCTCCTGCTGCTGGGACAGTGACTGTGTCTACTTCGTCATCACCTGTGGCAGTTAGGATGGCCACTCCAATGCGAAGTCAAGCACCACTCACTCAGGTGACACAGCAAGGACGAGTTACATACTTAGGTAAGAAAGTGTAATAGTTGAACAAATGTGTTGGAATTGGAATTGTTGTGGGTTGGAGTGACATCATGACCTTAAACCACTTATTAAACACCTAAGGGCTGTTAAAATTCATTCAATAAAATCAATAAAAAGGGGTTGAGCTGTAACACAGTTATAATTCGAATCTTGCTTCTGTAGGGATGGCGTTTAGGCTTAACTCCATCGCAGAAAATTCGGAGTTTATGCGATCATTCACGTGCATGATCGGGGTTCAGTCTAACATTAACACAATGCATTTATTCTCATTTTTCAGAAATTTCGTTAATTATGTTTACTAGTTTATTTAGTTGGGGTTATGTATGAAGTTTTTAGTTAATTTTCATGCAGAAAAACCACGATTTAAAGAGATGAAATTTTGATTTCCTTGAATGAAGGAAGCTTTTAGTCAATTTGTAGAAGACAAATTACGATCTAAAGTGCTTCAAGGTCAGAAGTCGTGAAATAACCTAGTTACGGTGTAACGGACATTGGCTCACCCTCGTGTGTTGTGGTTGACTTTTGATGGCGCCAAAATCGTTGTGTAACAGCAAGGAACAGCAAGGACTTTTAGGTTTTGCGCCAAAACCATGAGTGGACGTGCAAGAGAACATGGCCAAGAACTGGATTGGTTAACGAAATCAGGAGCTGATTGGTTATCCGGTGGAGCTTTGGATCCGACCGGAGCATGTAAAAGTCAAGGGCTTCAGAGCCCAATGTTCTATTCTCATTGATTCTCGTGTTGAGAATGTACAAATTAATGTAACCCAAATCTTGTCAAGATTATTCCGCATTAAATAAGGTTTAATTACTTCCAAGTTTGGCTTCTACATTGAACACACGTTACAACGGTAACGAGGTAATTTTCGATTTCTGACCTTAAAAGCATTTTAGGGGGGTGGGCCGTAGCGTAGCTAGGGCTGCATAGACGATTTTACGGTACTATTAGGAATACGCTAAACTTCCATCGCATAAGAACTAAGGGTAGTGTGACATTTAGTTGCATGCAAAAGAAACGCATGCCCAAGGTGGCCATGGCTGCTGCTATATTGTATAATAGCCGATCCAGCTGTATGAACAGAGATATAAAACCGATTTTACATTTTAGCGTCCTCGAAACGTCTTGTAAATCATACGTAAATTGAATTTATACTCGACGTACTGTAGTTATCATGTGTGGTACTTTCAAAGATTCTTTGGCACAGTTCGTGTGCGTCTTGTAATCGAAAGTGAACTCCAGATACGTCTAGTGCCTTTTGCCTTTGCCACTAGTGGCGATGTATAAAGAAAAGCAGCACTATGATCCATTGTAGCCCTGAGTGAATGACAAGTTTGATCCCGATTTGATAAGCAGTTCGAAAGAAATTGCCTCCACAAAGTGACACAATATGGTGCAAGAAATGTCAAAGGTTGAACTTTGGTAAGGTACTAGATATGCAAAAACCGGTAACCGGTTATGCAAACATTGATCGCCTAGTGCGGCCAATTCTCGCATCGAAATTTGACAGAAAGTGGGCAGTCCAGATGCAACGCACGATATAGATCAGTAGTTCTCACCTCTTGCACGAAATTCAAAAGGACGATGTAGTGACTTGTATTTTTCTAACTAACTTTTGAAGAAGTATTTTTCTAATAACTTTTGAAGAAGGCGAACGCAATTATTTACCGAAAATTTAAGTGAACATTTGTTGTGTTCTTCTGTGTGGTTTTTGTGTGCTCTTTCATCTATTATGAAGGTACTAGATTTTTGTTCTAGTTCCAAATAAGGTTACATCACAACATTCGTTGTTGATCTATCTTTCCATGGATACAAAATATTAGAGCCTTGCTGCAACCTGAACTGAGCAGCCGAGAGCCCAAATACAAAATTTCTCACAAAATGAGTGCAGTCCAGCAGCACAGCAGGCTGTTATGGGTTAACAATCTCCATTTAAGTTAGTCAACAGTGCATGTAGCAAGAAAGCATGCATACAACAACATCCAACAAAGAACATGAAATCTACAGTTGTTAAACAATACGTATTTTCAAAATTCTTAATTTTAACTCGGTTCTTTTGTTTTTCTTTTAATGTTTGTTGTACCTTTCTTTTCGTAATCACCTCATCGCAAAACGGCGTGTAATGTATTTATAGCCCAAACTTCAATCGAAGTGTAGTGGGTTCCTAACCAAGTATTGGATCATTTAGAAAATCGCTGAATGGCACAATTCCCGTAAATTCCTTAAATATTGCGGAAAAGCGTAATTTTTATAAGCTACTATTTTGAGGCTCCAAAGTTGACAAATAATCCAAAAGTCTTGTTGTCAATGCAACGCTACAACTCCATTTTGAAGCAACTGAAAATCTCGATTGTTTTTGTTTTTTCCATTGCGCTCTTTATTTTAATTTTTATTTAAAAAAAAAAAAGATGCCTTGTAATAATTTTCTTATCGCGGAAAATGCTTACTTATGACGCGGAAAGCCGCAAAAATCACTTTTAGGTTGTCCACGGAATAATGCGGAAATTTGCCCAATTGACTTGCAGAAAAGCACAAATATTGGCCGCGGAACACGTCGGTTACACTTCTAACTTAAGTTGCAAACTCGGAGAATTATCATGGAACCTAAGGGAAAATGTGGTGTTTTATTTTGAATTCTGCATCATTTTTGCACTTGTTTCAAAGTTGATTCCTTTATTTATTCCTTTATTTTTTTTAGTTCCATCGAACATGGTACGGCCTAACCAACAACTCTACGTGCCCCAGCCTGGATCCATGCAGCCTAGACCCATGCAACAAATGACGCAACAAAACATCTTGAAACCTCCAGTACAAGCAATATTACTTCAACGTGGCACTACTTTGTACCCAGTTGCTGCACAAGGTATGGTTTATTTCTTACTACTGCAAACTACTTCTTTTTAGTAAATAGCTTAAATCAAATATTTAATCCTTAAATATGCCCAAAGAACTTAGACGCTTTGCATAGCCTTCCCACTAGACTGTATTGCCAATTCATCATGCATCACACTCTTGTATCCTCACAATCACGTGGGCATCAATGTAGTTATGTTGATAGGGTATACGAAAAGTCTTCCTTTAACCTAGTAACGTGATTATCGGCACGGTTAAAGGGAGCAGAGGGATGGTATCATGGTAAAGGAAGAAATTTGCACATTAAACTAGTTTACTATATGAAGCTAGGACACTTTGGGATTGGTTACTGGGATGCTTTGGGTTGGTTACCGGGACGCCATGGAACATTTTCCATACACGGTCGACAGGTTAGTGCTTAGTTTTGTTTCCAGTTTTTATTGCTTAGATATTGGTAGGTGAGTTTCCCTTAGGGTCGGTGGTACAGTGTAATCATGTGAACTGCTGGGAGATAAGCATCCAGCTTTGTAGGAGTTGACAGAATTGCATTTTTTTGCGTAACACATGTGCCATACGCCTTAAGCATTCCGAGAAGCTTATTAAGAAAATAATGCATACGTGGAAAAAGTCGGATAGGCTCAAGCACGGCGTAGTCATAGTTGTTCATCAGAAAACGTGTCAAACAGTTTCTTGGATAGTCGTACTAAGCAAGTTTTTGGTGAGGACCCGTGTAAAACTGGGCACCGAGTCGCAAGCTTTGATCGGCGACGTAGCTGTTAGGTCTAACCCGGAAGATGGCTCTGTATGTAGTCCGACTGTTAGTGAATCCTCAGTAATTATTAAATTGACAAACTAACCTGTTCATATCCAGAAGCTGTTCACCGACTTTAAGGAGAGCATAGCTGTACAGTTTAATTTGAGAATGAACTCCCAAGATTCGATTCCAAGAATTGTTGATGACCAATTAATTGGCCATACACAATGTAGCCAAATCCAATATGGCCGCTCTCTCTACCTCTGTGAGTGCAGTGGCAGTAATAGCAGCAGTTTCATCTATCGATCTCACCATTTCCTCCCAGCACCAGGCCACCGGGAAAAAAAATGTGCGAAGGAAAGCGCTGTTGGGAAGCGACTTAAGTTGTTAAGAAAGTTTGTTCAAAGTCTCCTAGCCCTAATGAAGGTTCTCCGGGGCACCAGTTTTTCCGAATGCCACGGCTTCAAGATGTGGTGCCACACGGGAGTGGGCTCGTCAGCAGGTATCTAGATCGCGACAGCATCTAGATGTGTTGCACGTTTCGGAGCGTAGTAGTCACCAGTTATCACGGTTACCACGGTACCATGATGTGGTTGATGAAGTGGCAGGGTCACATAAAACGAAAAAGTTAGAGGCGCTACGTCACCAAGGCTACGTCGACAATGGTACGTCGCCAATGGTACATCGCCGCTGTTCTCACTTGCTAGTGGGCGGAGTCGAGCCATTTGATAATCGTTGCAGTGAAATTAACTGTGGCAGTGAATTTACAAGTGAAGTTTTTAGTGGGCATTTGTTAGCGTCGAAGGACGTGATGGAAGTGC
>JAHWFP010079468.1:96817-129901 GCA_023313725.1 Lithobius niger
CCAACAAAAAAAAGCAATAAGATAGCGTGCTCTGAGGTTCTTCAGTAGAAGGTCGTGCCCCCCCCCAATGACGAATCCGGCAACGGAAACGGCAGCTCCTCCCATAGCTTTATTTCTCCACGTTGATAAAGAGTTGGGGAGGATAGTGCAGCGTTCTGTAAGTTAGGCGTATGGCTCGTGATGTCACGATGTGATTAAAAGCGCTTATGACACAACCCCAAATCATCTAGTCTTCCCCCAGAGATACTCGCGCATGAACTAAGAGCTCTGACTGCATCTTGGGCTTTTGGATCAGGCATACCAATGGACGAAGTGGTTTCAGCCTGTTCTTGGTGTAAGATACAAGTGGCTCTGGTGGAGGGAACCTCATGAAAGTAAATGTTATGGCAGGCAGTTGTGTAGGAAAACAATAATTGAAAGCTCTGGGTTATTAGTTCGGCCCACCTCCTTTTGAACGAAGTCAAAAGGGTAGTATTTGGCAGATAGTAAGAAAAGGAATTTTAGACAATAAAATTAGTTTCTTTATGCTGCAAAGTACAATACCTGTCAATTTTAGCATTGTTGCCTCAACGATGCTGTCCTTGCCTTGAGATTTCAGTTCGCGATGGCCACCTCAGCAACCCGCTCGCGCGTGCGCGATCCTCCCTATAAGAATGCGTCCTCCGGAGGGTTCGGCTTCTCTTTGTCTCAAGCCGCCGTGGCGGCTGCTGTCTGTGCTTCGTCCTTCTTTTGATACCTTCGTCTCGTAGGGGGCTCGTTTTCCAGGGCCCCTACGAGGCCTCCCGCTAACGGCTCGGTTTGCCGTCGTTCCGCCGCACGACACTGTCTCCCGTCGTCGCCCTGGATTGAAGTCATCGTGGCTCCCTTCCCGTTGTCTCCCGAGATCGTCCCACTCTTGAACGGCATCCTCACTTCGTCCCGACCGGCACGACACGCCTGGTTTGCCTCCTGTCGTCGCCCTAGATTGAAGTCATCGTGGCTCCCTTCCCGTTGTCTCCCGGGATCGCCCCACACTGGAGCGGCGCCCTTACCTCGCCCTAACCGGTACAACACGGTTAGCTCGCCTCCTTCGTCGCCCTGGATTGAAGTCATCGTGGCTCCCTTCCCGTTGTCTCCCGGGATTGCCCCACGCTTAAACGGCTACCCTTTCCTCGTCCTGGCCGGCACGACACACCCCGCTTCACACTCTGTCGTCGCCCTGGATTGAAGTTGTCGTGGCTCCCTCCCGTTGTCTCCCAGGAACGCTCCACACTTGAACGGCATTCCCGTCTGGCCGATTCTTCCCTTACGACACCATCGGCCTCACCTCCTGTCACCTTTTACGGATAGTAGTCGTGGCTCCCTCCTGTTGTCTCGGGATAACCCCACACCTGAACACCGCTTTCGCCTCGTCCGGACCGACACGACACGCCTGTTCGGCCTCCTGTCGACGCATTGGATCGTTGTCGCCGCGGCTCCCTCCCTTTGCCCCCCAGGGATCGCCCCACAACTGTTCGGCACCTTCACCTTGTCCTACCCGGCACGACACGCCCGCCTCACCTCCTGTCGTCGCCCGGGATTGAAGTCACCGTGGCTCCCTCCCGTTGTTTGCGGGATCGTTCCACTCTTGGAGCGCCGGATTTTCCTTAACCTCTTCTGTCCTATGGACACTGCCACCATGTGATTAATGTCGCCCGTGGAGAATGAAGACGTCATGGCTCCCTCCCGTTGTTTCCCGGGATCGTTCCACTCGAACCGCCTGCGTTTCCATGCGTCACTGCCACCCCGTGCCTGTCGTCATCTTCAGTCATTGAAATCTCCTTGGCTCCCTTCTGATGTCCCCGGGACCGCTCCACTCTAGGACCACTTAAGTTTCCTTAAAACATTGGTTTGCCTTACTCGTCGCTGCCACCCTGTATTCGATGCCGCTTGAAGGGATTTGAGACGCCGTGGGCCCCTCCCATTGCCTCCGGCATTGCTCTACACCCGTACCGCCAGGCTCCTCCTGCCCCATACGACACTGCCGCCTCGCCCACGGTGTCACCCGCTGAAGATGTAGTCCCCCGCTAAGCTGCACTCGGGAACCGCCTCGCTCCTCTCGTCCCATTCGACACTGTCACTGTGTCATCGTGGCTCTCTTCCCGTTGTCTTCGGCAGTGTCTCGTGTCCACTGCCGTCCATGAGACACTTAAAGTCATGGCTCGCCCCTTTGTTATCCCTCGGGCTTGCCATTCCTGCACCGTCATGGCCCTCTCCCCCTTACGTCCGCCCCGTCCGGCACTTCTGCCTCACCACCCATTGATGCCATGGCGATAACGTTTGTCGGGGCTCCCCCCCCCAACTTCGTCGTCACCCTCGACCCTACCTTTTCAGCCCTCGGCCCTGCTACCCTTCGCACCGATCGTTGACGCCATCACTCCCCGTGCTCCCGGACAGACCGAGGCCCTGTTCTGGCCGTGCTTACGCGCTGTTTTCCCTTTACGCCGGGGACTTCGGTGTCCGATTCGGTCCCACACAACCCGGCCTGTCTCTTTCCGTCATTCCTTAATCGCCTTGACACGTTCCTTCATCGTGTTTTACCCTGTCGTCCTGGACTACGGCCACTGACGCCGACTTCTACCAATATCGTATTCGGCTGTTCGTCACCCTACAGCCTTCGTTCCGACAGCCTCTGTCGACTCTCTCCACCACGCACCGCTCACTCCACGACCGGAAGTTCATAGCCTCAAACCGAGGCTCCCTTAACCTACTGTCGCTTCCGGATTTTTTCCCGCCTTTTCACCGCGTCACTACCACTGCTTGTTTAGCGTTCTCTGCGTCCTGTCGCTCGTCTACCATGGTGAAAATCAAGCAAGCGCAAAGTTTCTCCGGTAAAGACCCTTTCCTTAGAGGACTTCCTGTCATCGACGACCCAGGTTCCTGCTCTTGTCCAGGTCTCCGCAACCCGGCACGCCGTGATCCCCATCGCATGGTGTGCCAATTTCACAAGAAAGGTGACTTCTATAACATCCCATGTCCGACGTGCGTGACAATCCCCCTAACCGAATGGTGCCTCATCGCAGCAACGCACCAAGCCTCGGCTTTGCGGAAAAAACAGCGTAACCAAAGAGCCCACCTCCTAAAGAAGATTAAAGAAGATCAATCAACTACCACTTTTCGTTCTAGTGTTGCTATACCTTGAACCACTCCACACCCGGTCTCATCCCCTCTACTTACGTCGGTCCTTATGGAAAATGCGCTTCAGACCATCCCCGTAACACCCGGAAAATCATCACATGAGCCATCCTTCGACTCCCCTGCATCCAACGCCTCCTGGCTTAGAGAGCCTGTTGACCATTCGTCCGCGGCTCCATCCACTGCTACTTCGGACTGTAACTCCTCACCCCAAGAGGAATCACCGGTGAAACACGTCGGGCCCTCTATCACCCTATCTCCGGGGTTTGACACTCCTTCTTCACCCCTGGGGGAAATTTCTGCAAACCCTGATGAAGTCCTAGACGACACGGCCTTCGACGTCCCCATGACACCCGGCTGCCCGGGAAAAACCTCCGAAATTGAGCATCTGTCTGACAGCGTTCCACCGGATACGGGATCCCAAGACCCCTCCATTCGATCCTCTTACCCAACCCCCTTCTTGTGCCCAGGAAGCTCCACCGGGAATCGACCATGTAAAACTCTTTACATCCTTAAAACACAAACTACGCCTTAATGATAGAGCTAAACGCCAATTTGTATCTAATTACGAGAAAGTCAAACCTCTACACGACGCCACCCAGGAGCACATCGACTTCTTGACCTCGCAAGTTTCTTCCCTCAGAGCCGAGAACCTCAGACTCTTGAACCTCTCGGCCCATCAACTCCTGGAAACACAACTTGCCTCTCGCCCGGTTTCCCCACCACCCCACTTGTGCTGGAACGAACTCCTCCATCTCGCACCATGGGCTCTAACGGATCTGACACTCGCAAAACACACCCGACCATCATACAAGCGCCCCAACCACCTTCGACATCCTCTACTGGACATCCACCCTTCGGACCCCATGCTCCCCACTTCATCTTTTCCGTGTAGACCCGTGATTGCCACCCCCCACTACGGCCCACTCAAAAACCCGTCATCATCAACGAACACTGGCTTCGATTCAACCGACCTCTCGCTCCATGTTAATATCACAGAAACATGGGATTCACTGACTTTAAACATTTCGGACCTCCAATTTCATTCCTACTCTTTATGGCAATATGACAATGCTGACTCTTTCACCCCAATGCACCCCCTCATGACCCAACTTTCAAGCCACAAAACTTCCGAGTTACCCTGTAACCTCTGCCGCCAGAAAGCTAAGGGGTGTCACTTTGGAATCCGCAACGCCTCTTCCTAAAAACTTACCCCCGTCTCGGCCTTGGTCCCACATTAAATCACTCCACCTTTACCATCCCTCCTTTCGTCCTTCCCAAGGCCGCTTTCAAAATTTTCATTCAAAAAAAAAAACCTTAATCGCTCATCAATCCTATAATATCAGGAAAATATCATCCCCCCCCCCCCCGGCCACATGAACTGGATTAGAATCGCCACCCACCTACCCGTAATCACCCTGGAACCATCTCCATCCCGTTTCCTCCTCTACGACTCTGGAAAAGAAAAAACCTCCGTACCTCCACTCCACCCCTCACGGACCTTGTCACCCATGACGCTCAGAAGACCACTACAACCAGAATCCATACACCAAAGCTATAGGTAAAACCTTACATTCCTCCTTACAAATTAAGTCTTTTTCTAACCCAGTTTTTTCAAAAAAAAAAAAAAGGGGGGGGGGGGGCTCCCGCCGAACCTTTTCAAAAAAAAAAAAAAAAACCCTACCTTCTTTTTTGCTAGACAAGAGGAAGGTTTTACTGGGTCTGGCAAAAAGCCTTCGCGCCGCTCAGCCTTACCCATGTAAAACCATGCCGCCAGCCTGGTACTCAGTCAAAAAGTGCCCGCCACCAACTTTGACGAGGTCAGCCTGTCAATGCTAAAATTGACAGGTATTGTACTTTGCAGCATAAAGAAAGAACATTTTGCCGGCCCCCAGCCAGGCCGGCTAAAAATGGTTTCTTTTGCTGAAAAGTACAATACCTTCAGGCCCACCCTGCCTCCCCTCAGGTGTCACCTTTTGACGCAACTTAAGACAATGAGATGCCGAACCCTCCAGGGGACGCATTCTTATAGGGAGGATCGCCCACGCACAAGCGGGTTGCTGGGGTGGCCATCGCGAACTGAAATCTCAAGGCAAGGACAGCATCGTTGAGGCAACAATGCTAAAATTGACAGGTAGTGTACTTTTTAGCAAAAGAAACCATTTTTAGCCGGCCTGGCTGGGGGCCGGCAAAATGTTCTTTTTACTATCCTAAAATACTTACTTTAGTAAGAACCAACTCACCATCCCCGCTCTCGCTGAATTCTATATTGTAAGATGACGTTGTGTGATGCATTGGCAGTGCCGTTTGGTGGGAAGGCAAAGCAAAGCTTCTTAAAATTGTTATTTGGGCATGTTTAATTTAAAGCATTAAATAAGCGAGTTAAGTTATTTACTGACGGTAAGTATTTTAGTATAGTAAAAACTAATCTTTGTGTTTTTTAACTATAAGTGCTTCACACTTTGCCTTTATTACTTATCGCAGGTCCCGTGCAAGCTGCCTCAGCTTCACAATCTTTGGTGAGACCATCACAACCGACTATTCTGCGAACATCACAACCAGCCACAGTAACTCCTGTCCAAGTGACCTCACAAAGCTCCCCCCAAAGACCACCACCACCTTCAGTTCAAGTAATAGCAAAGCAATCCCCTCCAGTACAGAGGTTAGGCACGCCTACAACGCCAACTTCAGTACAGAATTCAGGCGATCAGCAACCAGTTCATGCTCCAAAGGTTATTCACAAGGTATTAAAACACATTTTACTAATTCCACAGGTGAACGATACATTGGTTTAACCAGTGCTGATGTAGTCTCGAGTTCATTGAGAAGATTGTAATAACACATTTTTTTTAAGTCTCGATTAAGGGGTATGGAAACGTCTTAGCTCTTAAGAGAGTAATCTGTGCCATGGCAGGTTTTTTTTGTTGATTTTTTTTTAGGGAAAAAAGGTAACACCTGGTGATTGCCTGTTAAATTAGTTACCTTGGGGTGGGGTAGCTTATTAGACAAACTTTGCCATTTGGAAACTGGTGAAAAGTAAATAATTTTGTGTGCTAAACAAGTTTTTTAAATTTGTTAACCCTTTCCCTGCTCCAATTGAAAAAATTCAAGCAGCGTTTTCCGTCCTGTTCTATTACGAGTTAACTCAAGCATCGAGTTAACAGCGAGTGCTCCACTTGAGATAATGGCTTGAAAATTCTCAAGCAGCTTCTGCCTTGCAAGTCATTATAGTCATTCTTCCTGACCGCTAGGTGGCAGCTACATCCAGTACAATAGAAAGTCTTGTAAAGGGCAGCTAAGAGTGCGCGCTTTTCCGACAATACAACCGGTCGGGAATCATGGCGTGTCGTTCCGGTGTTCCCTTGTTCGAATTTGCCTCCATGGTTTTCAAGTTCAAGTCATTACCCACCTGATTTTAGTGAAGGGAGTGTAATATACAGTACATTGTGATGCACTGATCGAAAATTTGTAATAATTGCAATTTTTAGCATTCCTCTCCCCCAGTGCTTATTTCCTCTAGAAATTAAAGATTTAGGCCTAAATCTTTAATGTCTAGGGTAAATAAGCGCTGAGGGAGAGGAATGCTAAAAATTTGTATTTGTATTTTCGGGAGAAATAGAAACAAGAATCAGCCCGGTCAGCTGGCCTTGTTAAGTTTTTCAGTTTGCATAAACAAAGAATAAACATACTATACTAGAAAGACTGTGAAGGGACTAGAAAGACTGGGAAAAAAGTTTTCCCAAGTTGGAAGTATTTTTTTATCGTTTTCATTTTTGAGTTGCATTGTCTTAGGCTACACTTCCAAGGTACTGGAAGCATTGAAGGATTGAAGCATTTTATAAAAGTATATAGCAAGACATAAAGAATTAAAACAGTCGCAAGCAGGTAAACAACAAAAATGGTTTTTTTTTTGTCAGCACAGCGCATTTTCCGTATTGTTTGTTTGGCAGCAGCGAAAAGGTTAATAGTACTTGTTAATGCCCTCGGTAGCCGAGCGTGGGTACCTCAATTTGTGGGAAGGATCTCTCATAGTGGAAGGGTGAAGTACATAAAGCTCTTCCGCTCGACCACCTAAAACTCCTACTGGAGGCCGTTTCCTCTGGGTTAATGAGAAGGGAAGAGTAATAGGTCCAACATCAAACCTAACGAAAATACTGGTAACCAGCGTTTACAGTGGTAAATTAAAGACATTGGAGTGAAAATATGAACGAATCAAACTTAATTTAATTGGTGTGCTCCAGAAATGTAGCATTTTGCATTCTCCCCTTCAGTCTTCTCAGCATTCACTATTCTCATAGCCTATGTCGGTAGACATCAACTAATGCAGTGGTCAAAGTTGTCCTGAAATGTTTTTTTCACATAATGTCCTGTAATTCCTGAAATTTATCAGAATTCTAAAATTAACCACATTTAAAAAAAAAATGGAATTATGATCCAAGCCTTCATTTTTGAACCGGCATAATAAATACGACGACATATGATAAAGCACTTGCACCGTATCGCTCAACAAAATTCGGGAGAAAGCTTCTGCATGGATCTTGGCAGTTGCTAGGCAATGTGTATGAAGAAATGAATTTCTTTAAAAAAAATAACTTAAATTTCTGCAAAAGTTGCCCATTAAAGATTAATAGTGGCACTGAAATGTGTAGTTCGTAGCAAATTGCAATGTAAAAAAGGAATTAATCATTTTGCGTGCAAAACAATCTAAATACCAACCTTCAGCTAAGAGAAAAAAACAACTGCCTAAAAAAATAGCGTTGTAAAAGGAACATTTTATGTTCGTTTGATAACCTGCCTAAGTAATACTCAAGACTGAAATGTAGTTAATTTTTTTGAGAAAATTCGAATAAATGTCCTGAAATTTGATTTAACATACAGACCTCGGCCACTGCTACGTTTACTGTATTACAAGTTCGGTCACTCAAGTATATTACACACGCTCTCCTGTTGAAGGAACTAGCAGAGGAGTTCAGTGTCTTCTAAAGTGATGGTTGAAATTATAGGCTTAAGGAACCAAACAAACGGGGCGAGAGGTAAAACTTGCGCCTTTCAGGCAGGAAAATCTGAGAGTGAAGTACATGTCAGTATGATAATAAACGGTAAGCAAAAATAATAATGGACGGCTCTTCACTAAATTATGGTTAACTAGTTGTTCCCCCGCGTAACACATGCCGATCTAGCTGATTCCCGCTGATTCAACTGGCTGTAATAGTCAGCATTATTGAAATAATAGTGTTTGTTTTTAATTGTTAGAGCGCATATCCCCTCACCCTTTTTCTTTGCTACGTGGCAAGAATGAGCCCCCTCGCCCTCTTGTTGAAGCTTCGTTTGTTTAATCCTCCTTAACAATTCCTCCAAGTCTGCTCCTAAGCGAAATACATATATATATAGATAGTGACAAAGTCTGAGAGGGTAATAATCTTGACTGGTGAATGTTTCGACCTCGCGTTAGTCGAGTGCAAGTTTTAATTTTGAGTTGTAATATGTAATACAGGGATAACAACAGCACATTGTTAAAGTGAGGAAACCGTTCGTAACGTAACAACTGGAATAGGTATTATTGATTAGTACACTTCAGATAGTAATAGGTACTGACAGTTACTTATGCAAAACCAAAAATTGTCCAAGTTCAACTCCACAAACTAGCAAATTTTTGACTATTCGTACAGATAGGCTTTTTCTGGCAAGAGTTGTGGGACTTGCACAAACTTCCACCTTTACATCAACGATCTTCCAAATCCACTACTTTTGAATTTCCCTTTCTTTCACCGTGAGCCCTGAATCTCTGTCAGCTTTCAAGCTCACTGTCAGCTGGCTTCCAATTCAATGCTGTAAACTGTTGCTGATTGATGGGAGAAATTTTTGCCAGCTGTTAGGTTATTTTATTTTTGGTTTTGCGTAAGTTACATAACTGAATTAATGGGTTTTTTTGATAGCAATAGTTATTAGTGCGTAATTAAATACAGTATAGGCATTAGCAATGATTGAAATTAAGGGTTCTTAGCCGATAAGACATGAATTCCTCGACAGTACTACATTCAGTAACCACTGTGCATGTTATGTTTTGCAGCATCCTGCTCCACTACCGCCATGTGCTGTTGATTTGGACTCCTCACCTGGCTTAAAATCGCCACCACCTAAACCTGCCTTAAAGATATCGAGAGTTAACAATGGTAAGTTGTGGCTTCTTCCTCTGGTGCACTTCATTCAAATTTTTAGATGCACACAGCTTGTTCATAATTTCTGAGAATAAGCAAGTGGAGAAACAGTTAGCGAAGTCGGCTAACAGCTGGTTGGGTTGCATTCATCCACGTACTACGTGTATAATTAGTAATGCTATGCCGCAAAGCGAGAAAATCTCAAGAATTTTTAAATACTAACAACAATAATAGTATTTACAGTGGTACTTAATACACAAGATAGTATATACTATTAAGGCCGTGAAAAGAAATAAGTTTGTTTCTCGGGTATTTTCATTCAAAAAGTAACCAGGCCACCAGGCTTTTTATTTTATTTTTTATTTTATTGGAAGTAACTCAAGTCTTACTTTCAACTCCTCAAAACACTTGCATCTTAATTTTACAGAAAAACTTGCAAAACACTTACTTTTACGGAGCTGAAAGTGGTTAATTTGGCTAAAGAATGCTTATTTTCAGCTAACTGAATTGCTTTTCAGTAATAAAGGCGGGGCCTGAGAAACAACTAATTTTTTTTTCGTAGCCTAATAAGTTATTACTTCTTTTGTTTAAAGGTAGTTTAATAAGCGCTCTACTTGAGCAGGAATTGACTTACGTGACGTACGCAACACCAAAAAATTCCAGTTTTTCTTCAAACCAGCAGTTTTCGAAAATTCGCTGATTTGAAGAAAAACTGGAATTTTTTGGTGTTCTGTACGTCACGTAAGTCATGTAAACCAAAGTAAAAATAATGAAAATTCGGTAATTAGCATAAGCAGAAATCATCTCTTTTTCCGAAATTTGATGTCCCCGAAACATCATCATAGTAAGCTCTGGCAAACTACTTGCAGAAAATGAAGACCAAACTCCGCATGATTCCCTACTTTGTGAACCGTGTGAGAATTGTCGTCATCGACTGCACCGCACGTCGCACTTTCAAATGAAGGATTATAATTCATCGTATTTTTCAAAAGGTTTTTTCGTAGGCGACGTCAAACGGCCACCGTGACTTAATCTGAATTCACTCCTACAGTTGAGAACGGCAACTTGGTACATGCCACAAACTATCCCATTGCTCATGCAACATCATCAATGGCTCTTTTCGGATCATATTGGTGAAGTTAGCTGTAGACCGTGTTACAGTACGCTTTTGGGTGCTGGTAAGGGACTTTCAAAGGGAGATTCTATGAAAACTAAACCTGGAGCAGGCATCGCTTACCCTCGGGTTGTAATTGTTGCTACATTGTAACTTTCTAAGTAATGCTGCATCGCATGGGATAACCCTTTGCACGCCGGACCTGTAAATTTAACGGGAAGGAACGACACACATTGTGTGCCCAACCCGTAGAATTTACGGGATATCGAGCTGTACATCAGTCCGTGTGGTGCATTAGTCACTCCTGGAACGTTCATACACTAAAAGGCAGGTGTTTCCTAAGTTTCCTACCAATTTTGCCCACGTGACTAGTTTCTAGCCAATAATATTTAATCTTTTCTCGAGATGTCAATTTGTTTATTGAAAAGGGAGTGATAATTCGTTAAGTGTCAAAAGCATGCGCATCTAGAGGAACAACTACCTCAAAGGTTTTAATTAAGAACAGATTGCCAAACGCGGATGTAAATAATTACAGCTGTGGGGTTACACCCGTTTTGTACAACTTAGGCCTAAATTTTGTTGAGCACAGGGAAGGTGCCAAGCAAGGCAGCCACTCCGGAGCAGGATTAATGCACTACTGATAAGCAGACAATTTTATTAAATTTAAAAAAAAGTTTCGTACATTTTTGCATCATTTTTGGTGTGAAGAAGCCTAACGGATACATCATGTAAAGTTGGTCAAACTTGCTCTCAAAGCCTTGAATATGTTAATATTTTATTGATTTGTGATAAATTTGCCGTTTCCCCCCTCAAAACATGCCAGTTTCCCTTCCTCATATTTTTTTGGTATTAATATCCGGGTTAAGGTCATTTGGGAATATTGCGAGCTGTATAAAAAATTCTCTATTCTGTTAAGTTTTTAAAGGGAGTTACATTAATTAATTATTATTAATAAATTAATAAATTAATTTGATTATTATTTTACTAGTGTATTTTATTCATGTACGAAGTTTTTATATCCGACGAAAATATGTTACCTGTTTTTTTATAGCATTTCCCTCCTTTTGAGCATTTATTTCCTCTAGAAGCTTGAAAGTTGGCTTCCCAGCCGGGCTTGTACTACTGCGCATGCGCAGGATTGGGCTGGCTATATATACTCGGTGCAGCTGTCCGTGGCATCATTTCTCGTAGGGCGTTCACGTCGACGTGAGCACCTTGAGCTCTCCCCACTATATCCTCTTGAAGATCCGTCTTTCCGTAGGACCGGCTGGCTTTAACCATCCTCTCTACAATTGGGGCTTCGCTCCCGGTTACCTCTGTTCCGTCCTTAGGAATAGGATAAAGCGGACCGATCCATCCTTCCTCGGACCTAGATGCATCCCTCTTCACATGCTTTGCATCGCAGATGGGGCCGTTCCCATGTCCGTCGATCTTCAACGGTCCGACAACCTCTTAATCCACCATCTACTGTCCTCCTTTCCAGCGGAAGCAACAAGAGGCGCCTTTCGCAGGGGTCGCCCTGCCTCAGGACATGTTTCTTCATCTCACAGGCTCCACCTTTCAGAGGATCATCCATCCCGTCCAAAAGACGTGCGATACAAGGACAGCTACATTCTTCTCCATTCCCAATTCTGCCTCCGCCGGTTTCAACGGTTCCTCTCGGTTCCTCGGGTGAACCCTCACACATCTTTCATCCACCAGACTACTCGTCTGTCTGCTCCATTCCCAACCTTTCGCCGATTCTTTTGTGACCCGGATGTCTCACCCACACAGTGTCCTTGTCACTGTCCTATTCAGGATACAGTTCCCCCCAGTCCTGCTCCTCCTCCCTCATCTGTCTTCGTTGACTTGTTTTGTGACGAATCTCCTTCCTCACCAAACTTCGACATCCATTACACAGTCCTAGGATGACCATCCCCAGACTTTCTGTCACAAGATCTCCGCCTGTTAGGGATAGACAGATATTAAAATCTGTATCGGTATTTACAGATATTATCGGTATTTTTCGTGCATCTGTATCGGTGTTTATTTACAGATATTTTGCCAATACGACCATCTTCCGTGCGCACTGGCTATTCTGCCTAGCTTGAGAGAAACCTTTCCTGTATAGCACCGCTCGCATCGCATGACATCATCTGGACAGTGTCTCGGTGAATTTAACGCGTGCGTACTGTCGGGTTTTTGCAATTAGGCCTTTCTGCAGTGTGGAATGTTTTTTTTTATGGTCAGAGGTACGAATGAGTGACTTTTTTACCTGTTGACTGTCGGTGTATCGGAATCTGTATCGGATCGGTATTTCTCTTTATCGGTCGATCCCTACCGCCTGTTCACCGTTCCCGGAAAGTTTCCATCCCTGGAATCGTCGCTTTATCATCAACATTATCGGGACGCCCACGGACGGCGTCCCTTGACTCGTCCTGTACTATCACTCCTGCTCATCCCCGCAGTATTTCGTGGACGTCTGTCATCACACCTCGTTGCTTTCAATCACTGGAGCATCCTTTGGACGGACGTGATGCTACCCCTCTGTAACCTTTCTAAAGACGTGCAGTTGGCTCCGTTATTAACCTATGCTTAAAAAAAAAAAAAAAAAAAAAACACGACAATCAGTTCGGATGGAGGCCCAGACATGGCAAACAGTTGACTTGACATCTGTTCCTCTTCCGTCTCGTGCATTTTGCAAACATACAACCTGGTCCTCCTCCCTTTAGGCACTGCGCTGTGTGCTAACCACGCCACACCTTCATGTCTGCCTCACTGCTTTTCCCATCCGTTCCTTGTCCACTTGGATACCTCCGTTCGGCACCCAATTCTGACTCTCCAGGGCAGCCGACACTATGTTGCCAAGCTCTTTGGCTCGAACTCGCCCCGGCACTCTTCTCTATGCCACTCTGCTCCCTCCGCCACTATTTCTACCCTGGTTTCTAACAACCTAGCCAATGCGCCCTTTCTCCGTCCTCCACTCTTGCATCCGGTGACGAACGCAACAACTCATCCATAAGAGGCACACATCAATATTTTGACGACCCCGTCCTCCGTTCCCTCCCTTTCATGGGGACCTATCCTTTACCCCGGCTCCCTCCCAGGGCACCTTAGTAGGGACAAAGGAAGCATCTGCCAGGACTATGTTCTCATCCCCTTCTTCGTCAGTCCTGGTCCGTCTCCTCTCCGCACGATACAATCCCCTAAATTTTACGATTACACACAGCCATAAAGGGGGGGGGGGGGGGGCAACCACACTACTCGTATACTACCTCCGTGCCTCTTCAACCAACACTGCAGTCCCACCTACAGCGCTACACCGGGTGCCTCTACAGTCACTCACCTCGCGATTCAAATCGCTGCGTGCCTAACGGCTTTCGTGTCCTGTTCATCGTTCATCATGTCCGACTCTTCATCTGAAGACCCTGTACCGAACACTGAAGCAAATGTGCCCTCACCCAAAGCATGTAAATGCCTGAGTTTTTCTGATAATTCTACAACATACCACTTCAATCCCCATCCATGCTGCCAACGACACAGGCAGTGCGACGGACAGAAACGCAACTGCCGTATCTGCATCTCCATTTCGTCAAATTGATGGACTATTATTCGACGAAAACAACATCAATCACGACAGCGGATGCTTCGTGCAGCTAAGAAACGAGAAGAATTACGAGCTCTGAAACAATCCCAAGTGCATACGCCAAGTCTGACCACTCCTTCACTAACGAAGAAAGCCACCAAGCGTTCTGCATCAGGATCACTACCACCCATTCATCCTCCGAAGCAGCTTACCTTTCCCGAAACCGAAGCGATCTCTACAGTAGCAAGTACGTCGGGTATCAAATCTTCGGCAAGAATTGAGGTCACTCGCCAACGTATTGCCCCCCACTAGGATGCCGTCCGTAACATCCTCCAAGCCCTTAAAGCTGTCTACGCCATCCTCCACGGTGCTGTTTATTCCGGCGTCCCTAACCTCTCAAGCTCGTGTTACGTTTTCTCCAGCGGATGCACCATCCCCCACTAAACCGACTCCGTTCCCGACCGCACCAGTGTTTCGAACAGCAATCACTAAGGATCAGCATCTTTTTGTTAGGGAACTGGAACATTTGGATTGCAACATTAAGTTTCTTTTCGAATACCTTGATGAGTTTGTCACGGAACCCAACACACTTCGCTCAGATCAGTCGGACACTTCATCCTTACAAGAGGCGGCGGTATCTGCAGAGGCCCTAAGGTCGGAGAACTCCCTCCATGCTGCCAACGAGGCGTATTCCAACGAGCTCGAGCTGATAAACCGTCGTTATCGTTCCCTTCGTGTGAACTATGCTCTGCTCCGCGCACGTAACGCCTGGGTTTCGCCAATTCCTGCTTCTCCACCTTGGAGGGCCTACTACTGTGCCCATTCCCACACTCGACGTCTAAGATGTGCACCGTCTTCTGTCACAATCCGCTCACCGCTTCGTCCTCATCCTGCGAACACATCTTCATTGCCGTCCCTAGCTGCTCTTTACCAAGAAGCTCCTTCACCATTACCATCACCACTTCAAGATCCCTCATCCACGGCCAGCCAAAATCACACCCCTGACGATGAGCCCTCGACGTCAACCTCCACCTCTTCTGTTAAATCTGTAAAGAAGCATTTGCCACGAACCAATTCCAGAAAATTTCATCATATTCTGTGTGGCAATATGATAACGCCGCCAGCTTTCTCCCCGTCTTCAACGGAATCACTGGAACCTCGTCATATTCAACGGATGTCATGCCATGTTCACCTTGCCGGGGCAAGGCCACAGGCGTAGCACTAGGCTTCCGTGTCCTTCCCTAAACGTCGTTCCCATCCGTCTCTTGCTCCTCAATACGACGATTTTCGGCAAGGATTTCCTCCCATGTGGGGACGATACAATCGCGATCCTCGCCTCCCTTTTTAGGAACTTATTCTCACAATATCAGCTTTATCAGTGTATACCTTCACCTTTCTACACAGTGCCTAGCATCCGACGACCAGCGTCCCTTCTTCCTTAGGAAAATCTTTTGGTTCTTCTTGATTCAACTTCGAAACTGTTCCACATTTTACGTTTACCACAGTCCGTCCTGCGGACGATGTCCGGTCCTCACTTCCGCTTCAAGTTCGCCGCATCATGCGCTTGCCATACACATTCACACATTCCATGATCCATCATCCGGACGATATCCACTCTTCACGTCTTCTGATCATAAGGACACTCATCATCCGCCTGCACACTTCACACACCTTCCATAGCCCATCCTACGGACGGTGTCCGCTCCTCAAGCCTGCTAAGGAACTTGTGACGACAAGCACCATCCGCCTGTCTGCTTCACACTTGAGAGCACCATCATTCCCAACAAGGTAGGTGATTTCGGAATTTTATCTGATTTCCTATCTTGTACCCCACGGTAGCATGCGGTTCCTTCTTGCTCCTCTTTTAACCTTACTAAATTATAAACAATTTACCGCACTGCCTGACCTCACTTAGGACGTAACCTTTTCCCAGACTGCGGATTGCTCCTCAGCCCGTGAATGGTTTCGACTATTAGTGAAATTGGTCTAGGACTCAGGGTTGTCTTCGCCAGCGATTAGTTCCTGGGGATGCCGGCTTGTACGTGAGGGGAAAGCGAACCTAGCCCTCCTCCGAGGTGACATAGTCCGCTATAAAAACAAGTAATGTATATTTCCGTCGGCTATAAATAGACTAAAATTGCAGGCCCTGCACACCTGCTTAATTTAGTTTCTACTTGCCGTGAAAAAATCCATTACCTTATTTTGTTAGCATTCTCCTTCTCCAATGCTGTTTCTACTAGAGATAAAACGAGTTCTTCCGGTCCGCTAGCTACTGCGCAGCCTCCATCGTATATAAGTCGAGGCGGAGCAGCAGAGCTCACCTTTTCTTCTCTAGCCGCCACGCTGTTCACTTCGTTGGGACGCTGTGCTTACCATCCGCTTCTGGCACTAGCCTCCGCTTCGTGATGCCGCGAGCAAAGGGGACGCAAGGGATATCCTCCCCCCTTCTCGCTATCCGACCTCGCCGGTCCCGGCTGATTGTCGGGGCCCTCCGCCTCCGCATGCTGCCATCCCTCGGAACGACCGTTCCTTGTTTTGGCCGACGACCTCGCGTCTGCGTTGCGTATGGGCAGTAACTGACTCTGTTCGGCCCAACGCCGATCCTCGTCCTCAGTCCCTCTACCCGGGGACTGCTTCCGCGCAGCAATCCTTGGGATGGGCTGCCTCATTGCCTTCTATCGGCTTTCTCAAAAAAGTAAATCCTCATCCGCGGCTCCCCACTGCGCATTACTTCTGTGCAGCCCTTTTTGGTTGAGCCTTTTCACCACTTACTGTCGGATTGCGCCTTCCTTCCCTCCAGCATTGGATGCTGCTGTTCCTTAAAGGGGTATTGTATCCTTCCGCGTCTTCACCACCTGTGCATCGTACTGCGCATCCCTCTTTCTGATATATATTCTGACGATGCAGTCTGCTCGTCTTTCCTCGACTTTCGTCCTATGCAGCTGTGATTTTCGCTGCTCCTCATCTGATCCGATCCTTGTGTCCATCCTCCAGCACACTTCCATCCTCTTCACGGATCCACCGGTCCTTAGGACCAGCTGCTTTCACTATCCACTCCCGGTTGACGCTTCGCTCCCGGTTTCCTCTGCTCCACTCTTAGGAGCGGATGGACGGAGAACCGGTCCGTCTTCAGACTAGGATGCTTCTGTCTTCACAAGTGTTCCACCGCCGACTGAACGTTTTCCCGTCCGTGACTGGCGATCCTCGTCCTCTCTGCGATCTGCCCTCATCCGCTTCTGCAGGATGTCTTCCAGGATTCTACCGGTTGAGGTTCCGCTCCCGGCCATACCTTCTACAGTCCTTGGATCCGCAGGCCGGAGGGTCACTCCGTCCTCCCCTGGGATCAGGATAATTCCTCCTGCCACGGTGACACATCGTCGGTCCGGACCCATCCCTACTCATCGATCCTCTGCTGTTCGACAAACACTCAATCTGCCGTCCGCTATCTTCCCGGCGTTAATATCCTCATTTCCTTCTGCAGCAACCAGGGGCACTTTCGTAGAGACCGATCCGCCTCGGGTCGTATCCCGTACATCTCGCAGGCACTGTATTGTTATTCATCCTATTCGTCAGCTAGTCCTTCGATCCTCAGACGCTCGCTCTGCCTCTGTCCTTGCCATCACCAGCCTTCGCTGTTCCTCTTGGATCATCGGCCAGCCTTCACCTACCTTTCATTCACCAACGCTTCAATTCCTAAGCAACGACGGTCCTCCAACTCTCCTGCGGACGGAGATCTCCATCCTATTTATCTCAATGTCCCATCCCAGTCCCTGGTCCTCCACCAGTTCCGCCCACATTTATGCCTCTGGGAAAAGACATAAGCTTTCTGAGATAGGCCTGCACGAATCAGTCTACAGTTCCCCAAGGCCTACTCCTGGGCACTTGGATGCGTTCCTCGCAGGACGCTTTTCACACTCCTCTCGTTACCCCTCGCTCCCCTACTCGGGGGAGGGGGGGGGGGGCTTGCTCCCATTCAGAACAACAACGTCACGATCCTCACCACCCTTCCTTCCCCTTACTAGACCTTTGTCTGTCAGGCAAGGGCAGGATAGGACGCTGCCCACCACATTAGGTAATCTATTTTCTTCTTCCCTCAGAGCCAGACTGTCCGCCTTGTTCACAGCTTCACGCCGTGCGCTGCGTCCGACCCCATCCCCGGTAACGCTGTCCTTATGCCTCGTGCTACAGGAACGCTGGGGGATGGCTCCTTATCCTGCACTCGTCATTCCGCATCCCCTCCGGTCCCACCGGTTGCAGATACTGTTGCAGCCGCGTCCGCCGCACTATCCTCTTCTTTCTGAGCCGTCCTGATACCTAGGGACACTGGCTACATCCCCGAACCTTCTCCAGTACGGAACCTACGTTCTCCTGCCACCAGGCTCTCTCGTGCCAAGGAACGATACACTTGCTTAGAAGCTTCGACTTAAAACTCGGAAGGTTGCTGCCAAGTTGGCATCCTCTGCAGGATCGTAACTTACTCCTCGGGATTTGTCCTCACGTTCATCCCATCCTTCGGTAACTAGACATTCCACCACTCAGCGGATCAGTGGACCATTCACTCCGTCCTCAGTACATTCCCTCGTGGACTCCTTACTCCAAACCTTTAAACGAAAGGCTCCAGTTTGATTATACGACAGTTTGGCTTGCCTCTATCCTTAAGCGACACAAGCTTTCCCTTGAGGATGCTGGTCCTTCTGCTGCCCTGGATGATCCGCCTCGTCCCATCCTGTCCGCTCATTTGCCTCAAGTCCCTCCTGAGGACAAGGACTCTGGTTCCTGTTCCTCACCAAACCGTCCCTCTCGGATCAACCTACCCTGCCGTCCCAAGGATACCCTGATCCTTCCGAGATTCCACTACCAGAACTGCTGCAGACAATCAAGGGGATCGTCCCCGATTGTTTCTTTACAAGCCATCCTCTTCCTCCAAATTGGACTGGTCGTAACCTGGTTTCCGCTACTCCAGTAATTGTCCACGTCCGTTACGCGACGTCCCCTGCTTTCTGCCGCCCTCTGCCACCGCCCTCCGCCTTCTGCATCATCCTACCCCTTGATCCCCTGCTCGAGACAGGGGGGGGGGGATGACTTGCTCCCTCTGGGCCTGCTGTACCACGATCCTCATCATATTAGACCTCCAATGTCCTCATCCAATCCCCGCCATTCGACCATGACCAGGCTGTCGACGCGCCATTAAACCTCAATCCCCCCCCCGCCATTCGGCTGGTGACACGTCCGGCATGATTATTCCTCCCGACAAGCTATCCAGGGCGAACGTCCGCATTGCAGCCAACACACTTTACGGCGACCTCTGTACAACTGCCTACTATATTACTAGCGGCCCATCCTCCTTGTTCTCTGGCTATTTCACTGAACCTGCCGTCGACCTACACCTCCCTCCGCTTCCAGCAGTATTTCCTAGACCTCTACAATTGAGGACATGACTCCGCACCACCATCCGTGCATCCTCCTGCACAGCCTCTTTCGGTTCTTCCCTCCTAGGTCAATCACCGCGGGTGCTCCTGCTGGGCACTCCCCACGTTTCTGTACTATACAATGATATTCGACGGTTCGATGCTACGTCCTGACCTCCGCCCCTCCACAAGGGACTCATGCAGCGACCTCGTCCGTTCCTCCCATAAGGATCCTCTCCGCCCTATCCGGGTTCACCAAGTCCTTCCTCCAGTCCTCCGGAAAGACCGCCCTCTTCTGGGTCCTCCTCTCGGGACCAGGGACGTTTCTACCATCCGAATCTACCTTCGCTACAACTTTACGGGTGGCTACTATCATCCAGGGTTTATGACAACCACTGGAAACGGTGGTTTCATTGATGTATTGATTACCAGGTCCATCCGATCGATCCACCCTTACACGATCTCCTCCGTTTCCTGACCTCCTTCTTTAACAAAGGATTACGGGGATCCTCCATCCTGGTCTATAGGTCGGCATTGAATGCCGTCTTTCAAGCCGCCGGATACACCACTCTCCTCACCGGCTATGAGATCTCTTCCCTAATCCACTCGTTCCCACTATTTCGCCCATGTGTCACCAAGACGTTTCCCGACTGGGGCCTTTCCGTCGTCCTAGCAGCTCTGATGACTCCTCCTTCTAAACCTTAGCCTCCGCCTTACTCAGCCGTCTCACTAAGGAGACTATTCCTGGTGACTCCAGCTGCTTGCCTCTGCTGCAGCGGACTACCACGCCTTCCTCAGCCGTCTCACTAAGGAGACTATTCCTGGTGACTCCGGCTGCTTGCCTCTGCTGCAGCGGACTACAAGCCCTATCCGCCAAGGAGCAGGATTGTTTTCCCCTACCGACTTTTCAAGGCGTTACCCTCACCCCCCGGCTCCTCCTTCGAAACACAGACCCAGGAACCTACTGAACGGACGCATCCTTTCATGATACCATCTCTATCCAGTATCCTCGGGGGGGATCGAGGAAGAACTCCTTATCCGGTGCGAGCCGTCCGTTTTCCTTCTGAGACCGTCCCGTACTATCGGACGGGGGCCATCCTCAACTTTTTCAATAGCGAGACTGGGCTCACTTCCGCTCGAATGATTGGTTCCCGGCGCCATCCTACCATCCTCGCTTCCCATTACCTCCAAGATATGTTCTATCGTTCCGACGGCTTGTACCACGTTGGGCCCTTGTTGCAGCTCACCGAGTACATTAACCCTTGGACACGCTGTAATCCACTTCGTGTTACATGGGCCGGTCGCTAGCTTAAGGGACTCCGGTCAAATGGCGCCCGCCGCCGTAACAAAGTCTATGGGAATGCTAATAAATTGGGTAATGGATTTTTTCACGACAAGTAGAAACATCAAAATTCCAGGCTACCCTGGTTAATTTTTGTTTCTATTGCCTATTGAAAAAATACATTACCCGGCTTCCCGCCCTCCTCCCCTCTCGTTGCCATTTGGGCAGGATAGAGGTGTCGATAAGGTGAGCGCTGCTGCTCCGCCTGGACTTATATACGATGGAGGCTGCGCAGTGGAGTAGAAACAGCATTAGAGAAGGAGAATGCTAACAAATTGGGTAATGTATTTTTTCAATAGGCAATAGAAACAAAAATTAACCAGGGTAGCCTGGAATTTTGATGTTTTTATTGCCTAACCGAAAATACATTACCATAACTCCCACCTAGGCCTCCCCACAATGGACTAGGTTCTGGGTGAGGAGAAATAATGCCAACGGACGGCTGCGCCGAGTATATATAGCATGCACAGTAGTACAAGCTCGGCTGGGAAGCCAACTTTCAAGCTTCTAGGGGAAATAAATGCTCAAAAGGAGGGAAACGCTATAAAAGGTAATGTGCATTTTCTGTTAGGCAATAAAAAACTAAAATTAAGAAGGTGCAGGGCCTGCAATTGTAGTCTTTTTAGTTAATTTTGTTGCAGAAAGGCCACGATTTAAGGGGATAAATCCTCGATTTCCTAGAATGTATGAAGCTTTTAGTCAATTTCGAGCATAAAAATTACAATCTAAAATGCTTTAAAGTTAGAAATTGTGAAATAACCTAGTTACAACCCTTCAAGCTTTTTAGGGGTTGGGGGCATAGCTTTGCCAGAACTTAATGGTACATTCTGGGTACCAGACTGTATGGATTATTTTCACTTAAATTTTTTTGCGCAGCACCAAAAGTGTTCCAGTTTCTTCAAACTAGGTAATTTTCGAATACATATACAGTACTGGCATTTTCTCATGGCTTGGGCTATGAGACGCACATGCGCAAACTGTCCTATTTCCTCTTCCACACAATTTGAAGGAGGACAGTTTGTGCGTGTGAGTCTCGTAGCCCAAGCCTGAGGAAAATGCCAGTACGTATGGGCATTCGAAAGTTAGCTAGTTTGAAGAAACTAGAACACTTTTGGTGCTGCGTAACGAAACGTAAATGAAAATAACGAAAAACAAAGCAAAATTGTCCGTATCATCGGTATTTGAAGTTCGGTGGATTAGGAGATTAACACTAATAATCTTTTCCACTTTGTTTGCAGGTATAGTTTTGTCGTGGAACATGAGCTTAACTCCTAAACACGCGGAGATCGCACGGTACCAGCTGTACGCATACCAAGAAAGTAATGCTCCGCCTAGCACAGCATTATGGAAGAAAGTTGGCGACGTAAAAGCATTACCTTTACCGATGGCATGTACCCTTACACAGTTTATGGAAGGACATAAATATCACTTTGCCGTGCGTGCTGTAGATGTTCACGACAGAATTGGAACCTTTAGTGATCCAGGCAGCATTGTGTTGAGCAGTCCTAGCAGTCCTAACAATCCAGCACCGATAAGGTTGTGAGTGAATGTGGAAAAGAGTTAGGCTTTGGATCGCATTGACGATTTATTTATTGTGTTAAGAAAGAAATTCCGTTAGTAGATCAAAACTGTGCGTAGAAAAACTTCACATTTTCATCTGTTAACCTCGTGAGCTCCAAATTGTGTGTAAGGAAGATAGTAATTTGGTTGGGACACGAGAAATCATCCACTGCCATTTCTATTTATGCTCTTCGTGCCCACTTATATCGTGAGAAAGAGATCGCTTGACATTGCACACCGATGTGTTGGAAAGGATGTGAAAGTGGAACTTGTAAATAGCTGTATATGTGATACGGGCATCATTCGTTGTATATCATTTTTATAGTAAGTGGTGTTACGATTTGTGCTATGTAGTTGATTAATTGTATCAGTACGTACCAACCAATATGATAAGGCTTGGTTTAAGTTGTCAACTGGGTTTCATTTCCAAATTTTTTTTGTATAAAACTTCAAATTTTATTCTTGTAGAGTTTACATTTCAATTTTTATTGATGGTGTCTCACGGGCTTGTAATAATTTTGATTTAGTAAATTTACAAGGATTATACATGTTCAAGTGCATCCGTAATGTGTGGATGCTTGTATTGCACCTCATTTTGTAATGAATAAACAAATGTAATAATAATTGTTAGATAAAGCAGTATGTTTAACTGGATGCTTCGTTTAAGTTGGCCAGCTCGCAAGATATTACTTGGATTATGGGCATTTGCTTGGTGGTGGATAGTGCCAGCTGCAAGTAAAGAAAGAAGATTTAGTTATTACGCTTGTTGATGTTTGGCATCCCAGCACTATTATACATCGAAACGCAAGAGATTTCACAAGCCAGGCTAAATGGCATTACCAATCGTACAAAAACCCCATAAGGTAAAAGGACCCATCAAGTTCTCACCATAGAAAGTAGTGATATCAGAGCCAAAATGGCTGCCACCGAGGTGTCAAAGTTAAGATTGAGTGATCAGGTTTGGCACGGTAATCTTTGTGGCAGCCATTTTGTCTGTGGCTCTGGTATCACTATTTTCTATGGCAAAACCTTGATGGGTTTTTACCATTATGGGGCTTTTGTATCGCCCCTTAGTATTGATTGTCATCATCTTATGAAAAATTTACACCGCCTGGCCGTGCATATTAGAGTTAGCAGGAGCGGACATGTCAAAATGTTACAAATGCTGCACCATGTAACAATGAGCAAGGCACACAATATTTGATTATAGTTCACTGAACAAATGCAACAATGGTTGGGTGCTGGATTGTTTCCGCTATTGTTTGCCATAATACTGCAACAATCCAGAATCAACTACTCTTCGAGATGACGCATGCTAAATCTAGACACTCGCTAATGTGTTGCCATCAAATAATAATTATGGGACAAATCTTAGGCAGAACCTGAACATAAATATACATTTCTAATGTTCCATTTTTTTCGAAAACAAAAATCGGTTTGCAGTGGACACATGACAGACCAGACCGTAGCAATTACAATAAAGGAAGCGAAAAAAGCCAACAAATTAACGGAGCAAGAAATGGCTTCGCCGTTTAGAATAAAAGCGTTGGAGCTTGTATCCCCATACTCACCGTTTTTTGCTCAATTATATAATTGTATACGTTTCTTGAGCTGCCTGAACAAAATTATCACTTGGGTATAATTAATAGTCGCTGACTAATTATAATTCCAATAAAGTGCCCACTGTAAAACAAACGACCGAGCGCGAGAAGTTAGTTTAGATTTCTATTTAATTGTTAAACGTGTGTCTCCCCCCCAAGCAATAATCATGTCGCCAAGCAATTGTAAACAAAAAGCAACCAACCCACACAGACACCATTTTGAGAAAATAGTGTAAAGATTACTTGCATTAATAAATTCTCCCTAGTACCTTTCCTTATTTTAAAATTAGGAATAGTTAACACCACTAGGCCCATCAAAGAGCAGAAAAACATGTTTTAGAAATATGCAATATTCAGCAGTCAGCAATGGCCATAAATGTGGCTTGGTTCCTTTTTGAAAAATAAAGGAAATCAAGGAAATGCAACTTGTCACTTGCAATGGGCATCTACAATGTCGGTGTAGCAAACTAAACCAGTGTAAAAGTGATACATCATTGACTTTGAATCGTTCAGTTTGGGGACTGACATAGAATAACCATTAGGCCACAGAGGGATAATAAAAAAAAAAACGCTACTCTCTTGCGGTCGTCCAGGCTAGGATTATTAGTTGTTTGGGTCGAGGTGCATGTCTTTGGATGTCAACTAAAAAAAAAAAGTAGTTTTTTTGTTGGCAAACCGTCTGTATGGTTCATCTTTTATTAATTTTATCTCTCTTATGTGTAACCAGTTCACTTTCAGCCATTTTTAAAGCAAGGTTTCTTCAGGTGATGGAGGAATTTCGCCAGTCTCATCATTTACATTTTTTAGGATTACGTCAGTTTTTTTTCTCGTAAAATTAAGTAGTACCGTAAATCGTGTATTAAACGCCCAGTTGAAGCTAAAGCCCACCCTCCTAAAAGGCCAAAATCATGAAATAATGGAGCTAAGGCCCGCCCATTAAATCTTTGTTTTTCTGCTTCAAAATTAACTAAAAGCATCATATAAGTTGTCTATCACAAAACTACATAATCTTTTTTATTATAGTAGGGCTTTTAAAAATAATTAGTGGCAGACCAGTGACTAGGCAACCACTGTCCCCTAACCTAAATAATCCAAACTTACGTACCTTGAACTGCAACTTGCGATTAAGGTTTTCCTTGGCTCCATCTTTAGCACAGCTGACTGATTGTTTTGATCAACTTTTTACCTCGGCATGAACATGTCTGCGATTAAGGTTTTCCGTTCTGTATTAAATTCGGTGTTCAGGGCCGCCGGTTCAATGAAGCTAGTCGAAGATTTCCGTATTTCTCAACTTATCAAGGCCTTCGGCGTTGAGCGGCCCGTGACCCGTAAACTTTTTCCGAGGTGGGATCTCCCTTTGGTGCTGTCTAGTCTTCTCAAACCTCCCTACGAATCTTTGGGCCAGGCAGCTCTAGGACTTTTGACAAGAAAAACTGTTTTTCTTCTGGCCTTGGCTTCGGGTGGTTGATAAAACTGATCGTGACTTTTCTGTTATAGTGGATGGCCAGGAAGATGCTTTGAGATCTGCCAAGTCTCGTTCCGTTGATTGTTCCAGGTCTCGTGTTATGGGGCCTTCGCCTTCGTCCCCTGAAACGAAGTCTGCTGCCCGTCATTTGGGCGAAGATCATGGCTCTCCTCGTAGCGTGCGGCGTCATCGTGACCGCCTTCGCCTCGCCGAGAGTCTCGGAGACATCGTTCGGACCGCCGTTCTCCGAGGTTTGAAGATTCTCACCGCCACGGAGAATCGGATCGTTGAAACTTTTCAAGACATGGTCGTGATCGCTCTCCTCGGCGCCCGTCTCCTTGCCGTTCCCGCAGATCCTCTCCGGGTAGTCATCGTCAACCTTCGCCTTCGCGACTTGAACTTAAGAAGCCCTCGGACAATTCTTACTCTCGTTCTGAAAACCGTACTGTATCTGTGCCTCTTCGTGTTGAAGGGTCTTCGCAGTTTCCCTGCCTTCGTTTCGTCGGTGCCTTCGTCCGCTTCATTGCCTTCTTCGTCAGTTTCGGCGGAGGAATGGGGAAATCTAACGTTTTTATACCAGAATACCTACCCAATTAAAAATTTGCATCACCCAGACTTTGGCAACAAGGATGGAGGGTTGTTGCCGTCGTCAGCCTCCAGGGTCAATTGGTGGTTCCCTTGGTGCCATCCTGAATCTTGCGGAGTACGGCGATGGGACCGAGGGAAGACAGGGCTGCCGCCTGGGAAGACTCGTCTCGCAAATATTGTGATGTAAAGGTCGTTTCGCACTTCCACGAGGCTGCTTTTAAAATTTCTCCCATCGGAACTGCATTGTAGGCTGCCCAAGACGCGGAGATGGCACGAACTTCATGGGCGGTGATTTTGACGTTTTCCAAAGCGTCTTCATTTGAAACGTTTTCAAAAGCAAAGGAAACAACAGCACGAATCCAAGCTGCAATCATTGCGGGGGTTGTTGTACCAGACTTCGACTGAAAGCGAAGGAAAAGGTTGTCCGCCCTTTCCGAAAAACAGGATCCTGAGTGGCATCTAAATAGTAACGAAGAGCCCCAACAGGGCACTGAAGACGTTCATCTTCGGCTCCAGCAAGAGGACCGAGGGCAGGGACCGTGAAGGACTTAGAAGGCTCGGAAGGACCCTGCGTCTTCGCATGAAAGTCTCTAGCATTTTCTTCTCTTAAACATTATCATCCTTGAATTCAGTAGTTTTCTAATCTCCTAACTGGAAAGGTATGTTTCAAAACTAGGCTAGGATTACAAACGATCTACAGCTGAATGGATCTGGATGGAGCTCTCAAAACACATAATTCTTTTAATGTAATACAGCCAAGAAAGAAACTTTTACAGCAAACTGGGAAACAAGGTTCCACTGTAGATCAGTAATTTCATCCTTTGAACTTGATAATGAAGATGTTCCATAATTTTGTCCTCTTCCTGATGGTCACGGACGTGCTCCCTAGCCGTAAGACATGAAGTACCTTAACCAGGCAAACCACCAGAGTGAAACGATAGCGTGGTAGTTAGAAGTGTTCATACATTAAATCTCTTAGCCGAACTAATTTTTTTCGGATAATAGTAGTAGGAAAGTGCTATTTTCAAGAATACGGAGCAGATAGCACTTTTGATCTTATCGATGATCCTCTTAACACCTCTGCGGCTATGTTTGATTTTCCCACTGAGCATTTTTCGAAATCTTATTTATTTCCAAAAATTTTGTATTGCTACTGTTAATAAATGTCACAATGTCCCAGGCCTGGGATTGATCTCGGGATGGGAGGAGACGATGCTAACCACTGTTCCACGAGTACATGTTCCATACTGTTGAAACCGCGACCATCAGTTAAATCTGCACGAGAGGGAAATGCTGTAGTTAATTGATCGTTATAGCGTGGGAAGCGGGTGATTTAATTGCTAGATGTCAGATAGGGAAAGAAATGGAAATGCTGTAGTTTATTGATCGTTAGAGCGTTGGGAAGCGGGTGATTTTATTGGTAGATGTCAGCTAGGGGAGGGAAATACAGTTTACTGATCGTTAAGAGCATGGGGAAGCGGGCGATTTAATTGGTAGCTGTCAGATAGGGAAGAGGAACTGAATTTACATGCAAAACAAAAGGCTCGCACTTTTATTTGAGTGAAATGTTGTAATATCACATATTAAAATACATTTCCGAAACACAAAGTGTCACTCAAATAAAAATGTTTCAATTATCCTAACAAATTGGAACAGTATGCTTTCATATGTGTTATAAAGAAAAAAGCTTTTGGGTCAAATTGTTTCCAGAAACTGACAGAACAAGTTTGATTTTTTATTCTTCATTTAACTGTCAAAATTTATGGAATTTTCTCGAATAGGTGTTCAGATATTACCACCCCAATTAAATATTTGCATTATTGTCTACATTAAGATGAAATTTCTGACGAGTTAACTCCTCATTGCTTCCTCCTCACTTCCAGGCAACTCAAGTGCAGCATTTGAACAGTGGCAGCCATCTTTAGTCAGAACGCCCGACCATCAAGAAGTGTTTTTGTGTCGTTCCTGTGTTATTGAATTTTCCTGTTTTTTTTAGCACCTAAGGAACTGCGAATTGGACCTTTATGAACGGTGCTGTACTTTACAACTATGTAGCCCACATTACACGCTTTCTCTAGCGTGCCATTTAATCCACTGACGTAGCTGACAATAATTCTGAGGCCCCTGCAAGAAATAATCTGGGGGCCACTGACACAAAAAATTTCAAGAATTTAAGTTACGTTTGATGGAAGCGCAATTCCTAATGTATTATTTGGGTTTGTACACCGAAGGTCCAGGCCTACTATCATGTATTTACCAGCATTTGAATGTCACATTTGGCTGCTAAGAACAAGTTTTCTATATGTCATTCGGAAATATCCCATAGCTGTAAATTCTAGCATTCCTTCCCAAGGATGCTTTCTTTCCCTAGAGGTTTCAAACTTGATTAGAACTGGCCAGCTGTGAAATCTGGTCTGCGCGTGCGCAGCCCTTCCATAAAAGCGTTCAGGCGAGGCAGCCTGTCATTTTTTTCCCTCTAGCGTGACACTGTGTTCACTTCGCTGTCGCCCACTGTCACCTCATCTGCCGCGGAAGAATGGTCTTTGTTCATGGCAAGACTCAAGAATGCACCGAAGGTTTCTTCCCCGAAAATGGCCTCTCCTTCACCCACAAACCTCTGGCGGTCGACTCGGACATTGTTGTCAGCCCGTCGCCTTTGCCACCTGCGGTTTCGACTCCCTCCACAGTCGCCTCCTGCTGATCACTCGACCGAGCGCCTGCCGCCATGCCCCGGCTACCGCAGGTTGAACAATTATTTGCCGCTCATTTGTCGGTCTGCCGCTACGAGCGTGCCCTCACCGCCATCTCCAGCATCATTGACGAATAACAACAACGACGCAAAATCCCAGAATAGCTTTTTCCGTTGTTGTGCTCGTTTTTGAACCAGACCTAGTTCATTCACCAGTTCGAATCTTTTGATGACAATGAATTGGATTTTCTGCTGCATGACACAAAACAACACTGATTCCCAGATTAGGTTTAATCTGTCGTTGTGTACGTTTGTCACAATCTGCTTCAATCAAGCACCTTCATATAAAAAATAGCCCCGCAACTAGCGATTGCTTGCATCCAGTCGTTGCAGCTCTTCAGGACTGTCGTCTTTCGCTGCCCTTCGTTTGCAGCTCTCCAAGCTTCCGTCCTTCGCCACCAGTCGTTTGATACCTCATCTTGATTCCACCGTCCTTCGCTGACTTGCCGGCAGCTTTTCTGGACTGTCTTCTTTCGTCGCCTGTCATCTGAAGCTGCTCAAACTGCCGCCTTTCGTCGCCTATTGTTTGAAGCTTCCCCAGACGATCGTCTGCAACTCGTCCAGACTGTCGCTCTTTGCGGTCTGCCACTCGAAAGTTTTCGTGGCCACAGTCCTTCCAGTCTGCCACCTGTCGTGTACAGCTCTTCAAGACTGCCGTCCTTCGCCACCAGTTGTTTGAAGCTCTTCCAACAACCGTCTTCCTCCTGTTGGTTTAAGCTGCTTCTCAAGGCCACCGTGCTTCGCAACCTGCTGTTCACAACTCGACCAGGCATTTGCCGGCCGTCGTTAACGGCTCCCCGGGCTGCCATCCTCCGTTGTTCGCCGTTTGCAGCTCTTTTTGCCACCTGTCATTCTCACCTTCGAGACTACTGTCCCTTGCTGCTTGAGGCCCTCAAAGACTGTCGGCTTTGGTTGCCCACAGTTTGCTGCTCTTCTAGACTGGCATCATTTACTGCTCAGTGTTTGCAGCTCTCCGAGACTGTCATCCTCTACAGACTGTTGTTCAAAGCTCTTTCTGACAGTTGCTCTTCTTGGCCCACCACTAGCAGCTCTTCCACACTGCCGTCCTTTGAAGCCTGCCGTTTGCAGCTCCCTGAGCCTGCCATGGCTTCCTGCCTGTTGGACTGCCATCCCTCACAACCTGTCGGCCAAGGCTCTTTCAGTCTGTCGCCCTTCACTGACAGCCGTTTGCATTTTGCCGTTTGCGTCCTTTGCCACATGTTGTTTGCAGCTCTTCAAGAACACCGTCATTCGCTGCCTGTCACATGCAGCTGTTCTTCGCAGCCCTCCATTTGAAGGTCTTCAAGGCTATTGGCTTTCAATAGGCTTTCTATTGGCTACAAAACTACCGTCCTTAGCCACCTATCATTTGCAGCTCTTCCAGATTGCCTTCCTGCCCCCCACTGAACGTTGTTGACCGCCCTACAAGACTGCCGTCGTTCACCGCCTATCGCTTACAGCTCTCCGAGACTGCCTTCCTGCGGAGCCGATCGTTGAGGTCTGCCACCACCAGCGGCTCTTTAAGACTGCTACCCTTCACATCCTGTCGTTTGCAACTCTCCAAGACTGTCATCATTCGCGTTCGAAATTCTTTCAGTCTGTCGGCTTTCAACTTTTCCTGGCTTCCATCTTTTGCTGCACGTCAGTAATAGATCCAAGACTGCGCTGCCTGAAGCATGCAGTTCTTCGAGACTGTTGTCTTTCGTCACCTGTGGTCTGCAGCTCTGCAAAACTACCGCCCTTCGCTCCCTCTTGTTTACAGTTCTCCAAGACTGCCGCCCTTAAAGGCCTGTCATCCCCTGACGTTATAGCTCTTCCGGACTGCTGTTCTTTGCTGCCAGTCATAAACAGTTCTCCAAGTCAGATGGGGCTCTTCGAGACTGCCATCCATTGCAGACATTCGTTTGAAGCTCTTCTGTCGTCCCACGAAACCTACTGCTTACAACTCACCAAGACTGCCGTCCTTCGCTGCTGGTATTGTCATTTGCAGCTCCTCAGAACTGTCGCCCCACTGTGCCTGTCGTTAACGGCTCATCCAGGTCGTCGATCCCACTGGTTCAACCTTCTCTCCTCCATCTGAGGCTCTTCCGGACCGTCATCACTCACCAACTGTCACTTTTCAGCGGCCTTGCTGTCCTACGCTGCCCATCGCTTGCGGCTCTTAAACTTCCCTTAACCGGCCTTCCTTCCGCCTGCTGACCTCAGCATTGGTGTCAGCTGTGGCGCCTTCACATTCAGTACGTCCTCGTGGCATGGCTTTGGAACCCGCGCCGTCTTCGCCGCATTTTAATCGGACCCACCAATCACAGCTTTGACATATCGATCCTTCCAACCAGTCCACTAAGTCATCTCCCACCTCTCACGGACTTCACCTTCTAAGGACACAGAGCCTCTTTCGTCCCACATCAGGCAACCCGGTTCTGTTCAAGATATCGTCCAGCAACAAACCATCTCCATCGCTTCAACAGACTGGTCGTATCTGCACCCACCAATCGTCAGGCTTCCACCCGTCCCATCAAGCTGACAGGCTCAACTAGGCCCCTTCCGACAAACAGACAGCTAACCCTGCACGAACATCCCGCATCAGTCACAACCTCTTCACCATTAAATGCTGACTGTGACTCAACCTGGCCAGTCACTCACCACCCTTCAAACCGCCGCAGGGTCCTGTCCTTTAATTAATCACCCACTGGACCATCATCAAAAAACCGTCCCACTGTCGTTTGTCAACCATCAACTCCTTCTTGTCCTAAGAAAAGACCATTATCTTGGAGTTCCTCCTGACGTTGTTCGCTGGCCATCGGTTCCGATTGGCCTACAGCTCCTCCCTTTGTCCTCATGACCATCCTCATGGAACCTTTTCATCATGGGGCCTGCTTTTTGACCATATCCCGTCGACCTTAAGCTCCTCCTGCCAACCCTCGAGGCCTTAAGGGTCCGCCAAGCTAACCCGTCTAAAGCAAACCCTTCCAACGAAACCATGTTGCAACAAAGTTCAAGCCTTGCCCATTGGCCCAGCGTCTGACTCGACACCACAACCCTCCTTCAGAGCAAGTCACATCGTCCATGTGAACAGCCAAACACCAATTCTTTTTATACTTCCAAACACAACTGGCAACAATCCCAAGCTTCTCCTCAGTCCGCCACGCGATTCATTCTTTACGTTGATGGACTGACAACAACGGACTCGACCAAGAACGACATTCAATCTTTTCTGCCCAGACTGGGACTTCTCCATTGTACTGAAATCCCTCGTGAAGGCACCCAATGAATACCTGCAACACTAACTTCAATCTTCACAGCCACCGAAGCAGTCAGTCCACGCTACAGCCAAAGTTCGAGCCCTCATCATACCAACGCTCACAAACATCACCGACAATGAACCTGAGGGTCTCCTTGTCCTACATATGCATTACATTTTCACATTAAAGGACAGAAAACAATGAATTTCGTAGAAACTGGGACCAATTCTGCCTCACCGTCAAAACGAACTTTAGCAGAAATTCACAAAGAATAGTTACAACCTGATCCAACACCGTCAACACCACCGCAGATGAAAACCTCAACAACGGCACTACTCAACAACAACACATGAGCTCAGGCATTTTCCACATCACGTCCAAATCACTGAAAAGTTACAGTTCCAAATATCCTCCAAGTCGCATCCCACAGAAGCTAATCCGTTTTCACAAGCCTCCTTCGGCTTAAAAGTCGATGCATGCAAACGGATTACACCGTCTGGAACCCATTAGCGCAGCCAGGTGGGTCATTCAACTCCCTTAAGCACTTGAACAAGAAGCCAGATCCTCAACTAATCAACCCCTTTCTCATCAACCTTTTCTCACCGACAATGTTCCTCCACTCATTGAAAACGTTCAAAAAGTGCGCGAAGTTTGAAACTTTTTGGGGATGCCATCTCGTAGCCAAAGGGAACTCGTCAGGTGGTACCCGCCACCAGTGGCGACGTTGCTAGAATTCCCTGGTAATGGATATTCGGAACGGCATATAGAAACAGGAAATTGCTGGATCCTAGGAAGGCCAGCTAAATTTTGTTTCTATTGCATAATAGGAAATCTACATTACTTGTACCCACCCTACCTCCCCTCGAGTCACCACCTGACAATCGAGAGGCTGCCTTGCCTGAATGCTTTTATAGAGGGGCTGCGCACGCGCATGCGCAGACTGGGTTACGCAGCTGGCCGGCTTTAAAGAATTTTGAAACGTCTAGGGAAAGAAAGCATCCTTGTGAAGGAATGCTAGAATTTACAGGTAATGTATATTCCCTTTGAGACAATAGAAAAAAAATGTAGCTGCCCATCCTGGGGGCCAGCAATTTCCTGTTTTCAGAACATTTGATATTTAAAAAAATAATTTCCCTTTG
>JAHWFP010079468.1:132805-151763 GCA_023313725.1 Lithobius niger
GGAGTCCGACATGATTCTGTAGGATGAATGAGCGCGCGGAAAAGGGAGACAAAGAAGCGGCGACGGGTAAACCCCTGGCGGCGAAGGTAGGAGGTGGTGACAAGTGGCAATCGGTAGCATGGGCTGTGGTGCGGCCAAGGGAGGGAACGTGATGTTGTAATGCAGAAGGAATGGAAGGGAACGAGTCGTTCCTCCGTACTGGCATTCGTAGAAAATGGTTGCGTTCCTGAACTGAAAGAGAACTGGTCATTAGACAACCCGTGTTTTTTTTTGTTTCTTTAGGGGGAGGGAAAGAAGGATAGTAATGCGAGTGTTACAGGAATGCCGTGGTGAGGAGGCGATCGTGAAGATGGAACGTCAGGCATAGGGCGGATTGGGAACCAAGTGTGCCAGAAATCACGAGGATCGCTAATTCTTACTTGTGGGGAGTGCAGACTTGCAAGGAACTAGTTATGTGTTCCAGCATGGTGACGTCACGTATGAGGAAAGGGGAAGATCCCCCGTGGAAAGAGCCGAGGTAACTGGGTTGATTGGTAGTGGGATGGTAGAACGTGACACAGCCTGAAGCGAAGGTATGGACTTGTCCGCTAATTTGAGGCAGGTGGGAACCGTGAGGATGGTAGGGATCCAGTGGGCGTGGGCAACCTAAGAGGAGGTGCGACCGGGGGCTGAAACTGGATGCGTCGGTGAAACAAGGATACAAATTGGAGAATTGTTGATTGTCTGTGTTTGTTTCTTCATATTATATATATATATTTTTTTTTTTAAACACGGGTCCTTACATAGGATCAGAGGAGGAACGTGGTGGAGTAATGTAGTTGTGCATGATGAGGAACCGGCGGGAGGGCGGACCGAGGGTAATGAAGAGTGTGTGGAACCGGTTGAAGGCAGGAGGCGGCTTATGCCGGTAATGGATGGTTTGAGAGAACGTAAGGGACGCGGAGATTGCGGTTCGAGGGGCAGGAATAGAGGGTGATTAGGCCCCCTAAGTAGAGTGTGAGTGATGTCAATGTCGGTGCTGCAATCTGCTGAGCATAAGAGTTCGTTATTGGGAACCGGGAGTGGGGATGCAGGCTTGTCCGAAAATCAACACACGATTGGTGAATCAATCGGGAGACAAAACAAGCATGTGAAGACTGGAAAAGGTACTGGAAGAGTAATCACACGTGGTGGACAGAATCTTGGTGAACGTGGAGAATCCGATCCCAGGGGAACTTGAGTAACTGGTGAGGGCAAAGTAGGTCGAAGAAGGGAACGATGTGACTGGGTAAGACGGAGGGCCGGACGGGAACGGTAATAAACTAGTCCTCTTGGACGAAAGGCTCCTCGGTTGCCCTCCGACGGGAACGTAGAGATAAGGCGTGGGAAGGTGGATGACGGCGGATTACGAGGAGGACGTAGGAGGATGGTTTGAGTTGGTGGTTGACGTCCATACCGTCGAAGTATTGCTTGGGAAATGCAAGGTTGGTAAGGCGAAGGTCCGGTGACCCGGGAACCGGTTCTGCAGATGGCGCAACGGTGGCTGCTGTAGAGGTAACCAGAGAATCAGGCACATCCCTTTGGGATAGGACGGCAGCAGAAAAAGAGTGAGGCGGTAACCGTAGTATGCGATCGCAAGTGCTGCGGAGGAATGGGGCTCGTTATACGTGCACCCAGAGGCAGAACTTTCTGCAACTGTCTGCGACACCAATTGTCGGAAAAAAATTTGTCTGCTTATTGGTTTTTATGGAATAACTTTTCAGTGCTTTATCCTATTGATCTGACTACTCCACCAATGGAAAGGTGTCGTCGAGACGATTAAAATGGTGTATCGGAATGTCAAAATCGGTCAAAAATTGACAAAACGGCAGTCTAGCCGTCCTTTAATCGTAAGGTCCTCTTCTGTCTTTGTGCGTTCCTCTTCTGTCGGGAATAACAGCTCAAGGGTGATCACGCTAGCGTGAGCGCCCTAGGAGAAATGATGTGGTTCGGCATGCGCAGTCTGCTTATATAGACTAGACCAAGCTTGCGCATGCGCAAAACCATTACGAGCTCAGCAGGGAAGCCAACCTTCAAACTTCTAGGGAATCAAAGCTCAAAAGGTGGAAACTGCTATAAAAAAGGCAATGTATATTTTCATCGGCTATAAAAACGTAGTTTTAAACGTAAAAATAGTTTCTATTGCTGGAAAATACTTCACCTGTTAATTTTTATGCATCTTGCTCTGCTGGATGCTATTCTGCCTTTTTTCTGTGTCGATCCGCTCAGCTTATCAACCCTCACCGCCTGCGCGGCCTTCCCAATAAATACAGCTCGCTCACTCGCTCGCGGGTCCATCTTTTATTCTCAAGCCGACCTGGCGACATGCCGTCTTACCTTGGGATTTATTAATTCACCGCCTTTTCCACCCGCATTCGCCCGAAGAAACGCTGGCAACATCTCCACATTCTCCCGCTGATCGTCAGGCCTACGAAGGCACCATCAAGCTTCTTCGTTCCGTCCTGGCTCCCAACCGTGCTACCGATGGAAGCGCCCTCAACACGACATGATGTATGAGTGAAAATGCATTTGCACTCGCTTCCGTTTCCTGTTGCTCGTTGGCAGTCGCTCTTGCTTCTGTTCAAGACAGATGAACATCGACGGCAATGAATGGCATTAGCTCCTCATCGCCACAAGACAGATGAACAACGGTGATCGATGGATGGCATTCACATTCGCATTTGCACCTGGCCCTCCCGCTTCTGTTTCCACCATAACCAAAAACCGCAGCCAGCTTTACTCATCTTTATCCACCATGTAAACCCTTTCACTGTGCATTGGAAGGAACTGCCCGACCCAATTGCACTTTTGAAATGGGAAACCTTAAACAGCATCCTGTTTGTAACCTTCAATCAACACTCATCTCCCTCTAGGTGGGACTCTCTCAATGTACTTTGGAAAGGGACTGTCCCACGGGAATTGTCCATCCAATATGTACTCTTGAGATAGGAAACCACAAGCTGCATCCCGTTGGAGAACTTCAATCAAACTGCATCCTGTTGGAGACCTTCAATCAACACTCGTCTTCCTCAAAATGGGACCCTCTCACTGTACGTTGAAAAGAGACTGTCCAACGGGAATTGCCCATCCAATATGTACTTCTGAGACAGGAAAACCACAAACTGCATCCTGTTTGGAAACTTCAATCAAACTGCATCCTGTTTGAGGCCTTCAATTAACACTCGTCTCCCTCAAGGTGGGACCCTCTCACTGGACTTTGGAAAGGGACTGTCCTACAGGAATTGCCCATCCAAAAAAGACTTTGAGAGGGGACCCCATAAACCGAAACCTGTTTTTGGCCCTCCAATCAACCACCACAAGTGCGGACTTCATCACATCTTCAATCCAACACAACAAGGGACAAAGTCACCCCCCCCCCATGGCAACCGAAAAAAGTTTTATAACAAAAAAAAAAAAAGAGAGAGAAAACTCAACTGCAAATCTCTTAAAACATTGGTGGCAACACCATTTCATCGAGCCTCACCGAATTAAAACCAAGAAAAGGGAATTCTCACCCCTAAGAAGAAGAAACCTCTTCACTGGCCATCATGACGCCAACTGAAGTTAAGCAGCATCACCTGCACCAATCGTAACAAGGCACGATTCCACCACTGACAGGAACCAGAACCACCAAGACGCATTCGCACCCCAAAAGCATTCGCATTCGCACAACCAGCATTCGCATTCCCACCAAGAAGCATTCGCATTCGCACCTCAACCAGCATTCGCATTCCCACCAAGAAGCATTCGCATTCGCACTAAGAAGCATTCGCATTCGCACCCCAAGCAACATTTGCATTCGCACCGAGAAGCATTCGCATTCGCACCAACAAGCATTCACATTCGCACCAAGCAGGCCGCATTCTTATCCGACTTTCAAACCATGAAGTTTCTAGTAGCAGCTTATCTCGATGGTGACTGTCACATTTCCAGATCAAGACGCAAGAAGCCAACACAACTAGCTCACCGTTTACGTGGCTGGAACCCACATTTAGTGAAACCCTGCACACCAAGAGATTTCAAATATTGGCTAGTCTCGGTTGTAACCCCATCACACATCAAGTCAACACTCGAATCAACTAAACTGCCACCATCAAAATCCATCAACACGACGCACCGACAGTTGAGTAAAGTTCTTCACACCGGCGTTTCACTAGGCACCTTGACCCACCTGTGACCTCGTCACAGAACAGATCAAGAATGAGATCAACATGACTATTGAACATCCACTTGCCTCTCAAGTAATCAAACCCACAACAGCATGAAGCTCCCCACACCAAGAGGCCAGAGGTAACACCTCCCGATTGCAACCTTGGCGCAATCCCATATCACTGATTTGCTTTATTTTTAATAAAAAAAAAGAAGAGAAGAAAACCATGGAGGAAGATTTCACGACCTGCATCTCCACCTCAAGGGAAGTTGGCGTTCATGCATTCCTGCCGTTGTCCTCCGCTGACAACACCTGCAAGCTGCATCAAATTCAACTGGGCACGAAACGATCGTATTCCCCCCCCCAACTTGATGTAATGAAGAGAAGAAACCAAGGTTACCTTCTCTTGGGCACCTGGTGTTAAAAAAAGTAAATACCAATGAAACAGGCAACTTTCCGTTCCACTTCTCCACCTCACGACCGCAACTCGGTACGATCTTTCTCCGCTTTTCTGATCTTCAGACTCCAGACGGCGTAACCAAGCACATATACTGGACAACAACTCACTGCTACACGCACCCCATCTTAGGGCCGTAACTTGGCACGGCTTGTGGCCCTAGGAACTCTGGTCAACAAGCCCTTCCGAAACAAGTGGCCTGTCTCAACTGTAACCTGACATATGATATGACACAGCTGATTGATTCCCACCCCCATTCCGATCGTAACATGGCACGATCGGATATGACCGGCCAGTCTAATGTGGAATCGTAACAAGGCACGATAACACCCAATCTGACCACGCAGACGACAGCAGCAGCCACGGCACAACACTTTTCACCCCAGCTGACAGACTCGTTGCCTTGCGGCACCATGGCAGATCCTTCCAGACCCAGTCAACACACTTCAACATCCAGCCCTCATCCCATCTCGATTGTAACCTGGAACGTGACGAAACATACTCCAGCCTCTAGACCTCACCCTGTCTTGAGCTTTACTTGGCACGCAAATGACACATGTTCGACTGTCCACACATTAGTTGATTCGACCATAGCGCCTTGTCTCTATCGTAACCTGGCAAGTGACGAGACACACCACAACACCCAGGAACTCACCCGGTCTCCAGGGCAGCTTGACACGTGAAGAAACACTATTCTGCTGCATCTCATCTCAACTGTGACGTCATCTGCTCACACTTCACAGTCAACCCGAAATCTTGTTTCAATCGTAACCCAGCACGAGATGAGAACAGACTCCCTGCCGATGTTGTACAGGCACCTTCTGTCCTATGCTTCAAAAGACGCCTAGACGCCTACTTGCCTGGTGTCTTAGACCCGTACCACTACAAGAACTGGTAAACTCCTTCCCAACGCGAAAAGCTATTGAGCTTCCTGTTGGTGTAGATTCAAGTTCAAGAGACACAACGACTGCAATCCCTCACCCTGTCTCGTTTGTAACCCGGCACGAGAGGAGTTACTCAACGACCACAACTGCAATACGATGTACTGCGTCAAATGAAACCGTTTCCCTAAGGTTTCTCGGTGCTCAGTAACCACTATCACCGGTACGCACCTACGCAACTTTCTGCACAGCTCTTCCCAAAACGAACACGTTCATTCGCTGGACAAGACGACACCACCGGCCAACCTACCAACAAGGCGCCAGCATTCGCTACTGCCCCATACTTCTAATAAAAGCAGCATTCACAGCTGCAACCTTCTCGACGTGGCATTAGCATTCAAAGACGGCAGAATTCTTATTCGCATTCTTTGATGCAGCACTATCAAGATGGTGGCATTCGTTGCCAATACAAGCTTACAACTGACCACCTTAATAGGCAGCAATCACCAGCCAGAACCTGATGCCTTTGACGCAAATTTACGTTAGAAGGAGAAAAGACACGAAAATTTGCTTGGGTTTTTTAGACCATTCGAATGGTTAGGCTTGGTTAGGCTTAACACGGACTCAAGGATGATAGGGATGTTTTTGTGAAAATGCAAATTCCTCACGATTAATTACGAATAAGCGAATAAGTGCGTTTTATAAGTGTTTTTGTTGTATTTTTGCCTGGAAATACGCTTGAAAAGTAATACGCTTGAGAATTGTTTACCTTAGAGCTGGCAGATGGTGGTCTTTCATACAGCGGTTGTCAAGGCATAACAGTATAAGACTATATTTGTAATCTGGACTGCATCGTTGGCCGGCCTAGTTTTCTTGTTCACAGGTGGCCTTAATTAGTGATTTTAGCTATCTCAATATACCTTAACTATACCTAGCTTTTAGTATTTTCCCAAGCCCTTGGGGTCGTAATTGTATTTCCTCCTCATTTCTCGTGCAGGCGTGCTCGCCTATTATGTAAAACCTATTTAAGCAAATGTTTGGTAATAAAGTTTACCTTTTTGATGGCTGGACTTGACCAGCAAAGATCTCATGCCTTGGACTACTTTCTTGCGGGGGGATTTAGTTGGCTAATTTAGGCCTACTTGAGGAACAGGGGGATGACTTAGGGTTAAGATTAAGCCTAAAGGCCCTAGGCCTATTTGCTGGGACTTAGAAATTAAGATGGTTTAGTTTAAGAGTGTCTTTTCTTTGGGGATCAGTAGTCACTAATCAATTGTCTTTGTTTTCAGCCTGCCATCTTGAGCTGCTGTCTGTGGGTCCCAAAAATGAACCTAATTCCTCCTTAGACTTGTAAGTCGTTTTAAGGACAGGAGCTTGGCTAGCTAATATGGCTAAGACTGTATAGTCTTAGCCGTATTAGCTAGCCAAGCTCGAGCAACCCCGATGCGCAACCACTAGTGGCTGCATAGTTATAAGTCCCCATCCAACCCCCAACCGTTTAGTTGAGTTCAGTCTAATGGCATGTCTCCCACTTTGCTATTTTCCGGACAGTGGTGCTGAAACCCGGGAATCGTTTTCATGGCCTTTAGCAAATGGGAGTATAGTGTGCGTACTGGTAATTAGGAACCCTTTCGCCTTACCCTAGAATTAGTAGTGCTAGAGTCGCTCTTGCGGCGTCCGTTGCTCTCTCCCCATTAGGGGGAGGGGCAACTCGGATTCTGGTTGTTGCCTTCTTGTGGTTTCGAATAGGTGGGCTTTTGTGCCATTGTATGTTTCCTTTCCTTGGCTAGTAGTTTGGTTTGGTTTTGGTTGGCTAGCTGTAAGGAAGTTAAAGATGAAACTCGCCCAGCTAAAAAATAGTCGAGCGGCTAGGATGCCAATCATTACTAGGTTAATTCAAGAATTAAGGCAAGCAATCACGGATGAAGATAGGGAAGAGGTCAAAAGCAGTTTAGCTAAACTGATAGCGAAAGAAGTAACCTTACTGCAAGTTAACCCTTTTAGGTCCGAACGATGATATATCGTCGTCGAAATTCCGCTGCAAAAAAGACCAAACAATGACATACCGTTCGCTCAGTTCTACGCCCTGTTAAAAAAAAAAAAACTATTGTGTACATCGGAGGCTAACTCTGATTGAATTAGGTATTTTGGAACGTATATTAAAGGTTTATTTCGGTTTATTTAATTCAAATCATCTTTTTATTACCTTAAGTCGATGTTATTGTTGGCATCGTCGCCAAAATTGACATGAAAATTGCGTTTGTTTGCTGAAAACAGCCCTCGGTTCAAACGATCGTATCTCCGGAAATACGCAACGTGCAGCCACCATCTTGAGCGCGTTCGAGAGAGGGGATTCCCAATTTTCTAGCCCGCGAAAAATGACGTCATCAACTCGAACGTCACTGCCTGTATTCCTCGAATGAAATATGCTGTTTCAACCGCCCTTGTTCAAACTCTTCCCGATCGCGTGCTATCGCGTGCGCCGATTGGTTCGTTCGCGGCACGTGACCCGTCGGCCGTTCATTCGTGACGTCACGCGAAGCGAGTCAAGGTCGTATTCATTGGCGCTATAGCAGGACCGCGTTCGCTTGTGGGCAGCCGCTTAGTATGGCCGCTGAGGACGAAATGGTAGTGAGCGTTCAGCGATCGTAAATATTGGGGGAATAAAGCAACTTTAAACTATTTTTACGGTAATAAAACATAAAATAATGATTTCGGAAGTAATAACAGGCATTGTGACGGAAGAATATCGAGTGGATGTTATCATTCCGAGTATTGTAAGTTGAAACTTTCGTTAGCGCTGTTTACATAGTCGAACTTCAGGATTTTTTTAAATAAAGAAAATGTAGGACGATGGACCCAATTATATTTCTGTTCAATAATTTACAATATAATTATTACGTCTGCGAATTTTTAGACGCCAAGACCGCATAGTTTTTTTAGTACAATTTATATTCGTGAGGCATGCAACTTGTTCACGGCATCCATGTTGCGGCCATGGCCTTTCTCGCTCGCGAATTGAAAAAATGGCGTGGACCTAAAAGGGTTAATGAGGAATTAGAAGTCGCCAGCCCAGTATCAGATGTGGCCGCAGAAGTAACGAGCAACGATACTTTCAATGACATAATTATTGATGCAAAAGTAGCAGCAAATCGATTCCTAAAGTCGAATGTAGCAACAGCACCTGCCGTAAGTAGAAGTGTGAAATCCGCCAAACTGCCAAAGCTTCAAATTCCAAAGTTCATTGGAACCTTAGCAGACTGGGAAAGATTTTCTGATCAGTTCTCGGCAGGAATTGACCGAAATCCAGATTTGTCTGAGGTAGACAAATTTTATTATTTAAAGGGGCTGCTAAAGGAGTCGGCCAGTTTGACAATTGCTGGTCTATCTTTAATGGAGGCGAATTACGACTACGCATTGAAGCTACTTGAAGAAAAATATGGAGATACGCAGCTGTTAGTGGCGGAACATGTACGTTTGTTGTGGGCAGTCAAGCCAGTAGCAAGAATGGACAACATCGTAGAATTGCGACTTCTTATAGAAGACTTTCAAAAGCATTTGCGGTCCCTAGAGGTGTTGGGGCAAGATGTGTCAACAATGGGGTCCTTGCTTTGTCCTATCCTGCTTCGTTGCTTACCAAATCCAATAGTCAGAGAGTGGCACCGCCAAAACAAAGGGATGCCAGTATATGACTTGCAACTGCTGGTAGACTTCGTTAAAGACGAATTGAAAGGATTGGAGTTAACGTACAGCGCCGCACACTTAAAGGAAGGAGCTCATGTACAAAACGCAATTCGAAAAGGGGAAGTGTCTCGAGCTTTAACCACGCCTTCCACCTCATTGCTAGTTACGGAAGGGTCAACAGGAACCAAGGGTGGCTGCATGCAGCCTTCTAAACCATACTGTTTGTTTTGTAACGAAGGAGGGTTGCACTTGTCTGCAGCATGCCCGAAGACTGTAACCAATCAAGAGCGCCGCATGGCCCTATCAATGTCACGTAGGTGTTTTCGGTGTTTGAAGAAGACTAACCATTTCGCAAGCACATGCAACCAGCAAGTCAGTTGTAGGACGTGTCAAGCTGTGACTCACAACACGGTATTTTGTTACAAACGCAACTTGCCATCAGTCGCCCTCGCCGGGCGGAGGTTTGGTAGATTTGTTAATACAAGACCGTCATATTCAGGCAATGCATGGAGGGGTGCAAAGCACGTTAGCCCTGTTACGGAAGGATGTATGGTTTCTGCGCGGCCGTCAAACAGTAAGGAAGGTGGTGTATGGATGTACGAAATGTCGGCGGTGGAACGCAAAACCTGCCAGTGAAGACGAGGCTCCTTTGCCCGCCGAGCGAGTGACAGAGGTAGTACCATTCCTGCACTGTGGGCTGGACTTTGCAGGCCCGGTTTCAGTGAAGGCTCAAGAAGGAGTGGCACAGGCTTACATCTGTTTGTTCACATGTGCAGTAACTCGAGCAGTGCACTTGGAACTTGTAGCATCACAGAGTGTAGCTAATTTCATTCTTGCCTTTAGAAGGTTCGTTGCCCGAAGAGGAGGGTGCAGAGTAATCTTTAGTGACAATGCTCAAACATTTAAGAAAGTGGACCGACTGCTTAGAGAAAGTTACGCCTGGTTACATAACACACAAGTCAAGGAGTTGGCGACTCAGCTGGGAATTGAGTGGAAGATGATCCCTCCTAGAGCAGCATAGTGGGAAGGAATGTACGAACGAATGGTACAGGTAAAAAAATATCACCTACGGCGTACCCTAGGCTCTGCACTGCTTTCGTCAGACGAATTTTACACCGTGTTAACTGAGATAAAATCGGTTGTCAACAATCACCCTTTAGCACCGCTTACAGAGGACTTTTCAGATGAGGAGTATTTGTCCCCTGCGCACTTTTTGCTTGGACGTAGAGGGGGTTGCCTTACAGATGGTTTGCTACACACTGCAGACATTCCTACCAACCCGCAGTTGTTGAGACGTTGGAGATACAGGGGTCAGCTCATGGCTCGCTTCTGGAAGCAATGGCGCCGTCATTATTTATTGGAACTTAGAACCGCTCATGAAGTGCAAAAAAGCTCCAAGCAACAAGAACCCGTCCAGCTTAATGATGTAGTGCTAAAGATGGAGGAGAAGTTGCCCAGAGGAAGATTGAAATTGGCTCGTGTCATAGAATTAACTAAGGGTAGAGATGGCAAAGTTCGGTCAGTTATGTTGTGGCATGCAGACGGAAGTCTCGCACGCAGAGCCGTTCAACACGTTTGTCCTTTAGAAGTCCTATAGGTGCGAACACGGTGGTCACGTCCTGTATTAGTTGTTTTAGAAGGCAGGGCAGTGGCGCACTTTTCCATAACACAGAAGCAAGAGCATGAAGAACATTCATGAGGAAGCACACGGTAAGGGACATGTAACACGCTAGGGCTCACTACACAGCTTTTGACCCAAGAAACACTTACACTACAGGTTTTTTGCTCATGAAGAACACTTGTTCATCAGATTTATGACGTTTCCTGCAGGAAATAAATCAACGTAAAGCTTCGTTCTCTCATTCGTCGGTCTGCCGAACTTGTCATAGGGTGTAAGCGGCGCAGCAACTTTTGGATAAGGGGATGTTTTTTGACCTTTCGCCCTGCAGTCCGTCTCGGGAAGGGTGACTTGAGAAAGGCCATGGACTCTACCAGTCGGAATTATGAGAGAAAATAGTCATTACTGAATCTTCAGAATGAAGTTCATCAACCCTTGAAGTCCTGAAGGGGAGATTATCCAGGCAGTTGTCCCATTCAACGGAAGAGCTCGAAGAGGTTATGGGCCGATTCATCCTGAGAAGATGTATGTACGGACCATTGCTAATGTACGAAGAGAAGGCTGAATTCCGAAGATGATTAAGTCCTACTTAGGTGAAGAATTCTCCTTGCTAGACCCATTCTTCATGGTGGGTTGGAGCATGACGAAAATGTACGCTTAGAAGGAGAAAAGACACGAAAATTTGCTTGGGTTTTTTAGACCATTCAAATGGTTAAGCTTGGTTAGGCTTAACACGGACTCAAGGATGATAGTGACGTTTTTGTGTAAATGCAAATTCCTCACGATGAATTACGAATAAGCGAATAAGTGCGTTTTATAAGTGTTTTTGTTGTATATTTTACCTGGAAATACGCTTGAGATTTGTTTACCTTAGAGCTGGCAGACGGTGGTCTTTCATACAGCGGTTGTCAAGGAATAACAGTATAAGACTATATTCGTAATCTGGACTGCATCGTTGGCCGGCCTAGTTTTCTTGTTCACAGGTGGCCTTAATTAATGATTTTAGCTATCTCAATATACCTTAACTATACCTAGCTTTTAGTATTTTCCCAAGCCCTTGGGGTCGTAATTGTATTTCCAAGTGTATTTCCTCCTCGTTTCTCGTGCAGGCGTGCTCGCCTATTATGTAAAACCTATTTAAGCAAATGTTTGGTAATAAAGTTTACCTTTTCGACGGCTGGACTTGACCAGCAAAGATCTCCTGCCTTGGACTACTTTCTTGCGGGGGGATTTAGTTAGCAAATGTTAGGACTAATTTAGGCCTACTTGAGGAACAGGGGGATGACTTAGGGTTAAGATTAAGCCAAAAGGCCCTAGGCCTATTTGCTGGGACTTAGAAATTTAGATGGTTTAGTTTAAGAGTGTCTTGTCGTTGGGGATCAATTGTCACTAATCAATTGTCTTTGTTTTCAGCCTGCCATCTTGAGCTGCTGTCTGTGGGCCCCAAAAATGAACCTAATTCCTCCTTAGACTTGTAAGTCGTTTTAAGGACAGGGGCCATAGCGTCTTCGCCGTATTAGCTAGCGAAGTTTGAGCAACCCCAATGCGCAACCACTAGTGGTTGCCTAGTTTTAAGTCCCCATCCAACCCCCAGCCGTTTAGTTGAGTTCAGTCTAATGGCACGTCTCCCACTTTGCTATTTTCCAGACAGCCTTGGACACCAATCTGAACTAACTCACCATCCCATAAATGTCAGCTCAAGCTGCTCGCTCAAGTGTGTCCATTCCCTGGGTTTAAAAAGAAGTTACAAGACGTGGATGTTCTCAATGCGACAATTCGTCTCGACCATAGTCAACCCCCACGTAAAGACCATAGCCCACGTTGGAGTGAACCTTTAAGACGCTAGTCGCTCTCTCTATCCTGCTGCTTGTCTCGATCCACACTATGGTATCGACTGAAAACCACTCGCCTCACATTTGATCGAAGTTTCAAGACCCCTGACGACCTCAACCCTGCTGTCCGTCTCGTTCATGGTCAACACCCACGAATCGAATGAACAACCAACTGCATACAGTTCTTGTCTCGACAACTCGTCTCATTCAAAGCTACAAGCCAGGTTTTCGGTGAAGTTTCAAGATGCTGTACGCCCTCAACACTGCTGCTAGTCTCAATCGAAGGGAACACTCAAAACGCATGTTGCTGTTGTCTCGACTGCTCACCGCATCCGTGACTGCAACCCAAGCTTTGAGTGAAGCCTTAAGACGCCTAATGTTCTCAACCCTGGTGCTCGTCACAATCATGGTCTACACCAACACATAAAGTAAACATAAACGACACAAGTGACTGGTATCTCGACTGCTTGTCTCTATCCAGGCTAGAACCAAGTTTGGAGTAAAGTGCCAAGATGCTTGACGTTCCCAACCTTTCTCACCTATTCTCACCTATTCTCTATTTCAACTAGAGAAAAAAAAAACCCCAAAAAAACAAATCAAACGAAACTCCCCAGACGGGAGGCCAGCTCACAACCTCGGGTAACTCGTTCAGAAGGTGTCCGCTAGCATACTCTGACGAGGGCTACACATTAATGCATAAAAATTAACAGGTTAAGTATTTTCCAGCAATAGAAAGTTAATTTTACCGGCCCACAGGCAGACCGACTAAAAATTGTTTCTATTGCTAGGAAAATACTTAACCAAACCCACCCGACCTCCCCTCTTGTGTCACCTTTTGACAAACCAAGAGAGAACAATAGATGCACCCGCTCGCTCGCTGTATTTATTGGGAGGGCCGCGCATGCGCGGTGAGGGTTGAAGAGCTGAGCGGATCGACACAGAAGAAAATCTCAAGGTAAAATAGCAACCAGCAGAGCAAGATGCATAAAAATTAACAGGTTAAGTATTTTCCTAGCAATAGAAACAATTTAGCCGTCCAGGCTGGGGGCCGGCAAAATTAACTTTTTACTTATCCTAAAATACTGACCTTTGAAGATTAAGCTATTTTTGCTTTGAAAATAAGCCCATGCTCAACATTAACGTCAAAACTTTAAGGCGACATACCAGCTCCCCATCGGGGCAGCATCCAGTACTACTAACTTGTTGATGCACCATCTTATTGATCCTCACTCTCGTTTCCTGGTATAACATACATAACTGGGGGTTAGACCAACGGGGTGAAGGTGCCCGTAAGGTAAATAGTTTAGGATAAGTAAAAACTATATGCATGTTTAAAACTATGTTTGTAATTGTCTTCTAAAATACTTACCTTTTCTAATTTTTCTAATTCTATTGCAATTGTCCAATAGGCCTGTTGTCAACAAAAGAACATAAAACACACACAAGGTTCATAGAAAGGTGCAGAATGAGTGATACTGACCTTTTTTTTTTTATCTCTTCCTCCGATCGTCTCTGTTGGCAGCCTAGTAGTACCATTGTCTGCTGATGCAACTACTGGCAACGACGAGGTCTGAAACTCCCAGACTTCAAATGGCCAATAAGCACACTAGTGGGCGACCAAGGTCATCCTAATCCTCTATGAGCATGCAGTCAGCATTCCGTCAAAGGGTATCCCAGCTGAAAATGCCTGGAAGAAGCCATAGAATGAAGTTCATGGGCCCAAACAGATTTCGGTGGAATCGCTTGACTCTGAGACTTCATGTGCCTTTTTGATGACCTCACAAATCCAGAGGCCCACCATGAAAGGTTACAACAGATTCTTGATCGAGATGTCTTGAGTCCTTGTTGATTTTGAAAAGCAGAGGGGGTCCAGCCGTGTTTCCTCTCAGCCCTTCCAATTCCACCCAACATGCTCACAGTTGGGTGGTCAAGGTACTGTTGGGACCTTGAAGGACCTAGTATCTAAGTGCTATGACCGGGCACTGTACGCTTTCTAGGTCCTCTCTCTCCACTAGTGTCGGAAGTGCATTCACCGTGATGGGTTTTGCCAGCTCGTCCGGGTGCTGACACTTTTCTCTGAACATAGGGGGCAGTAAAAAAATCTCCTTTCCCCAGAACGTGTCCCGCCTTAGAAAATCCTTGCCGTGAACTGTAGCTAGGGCTAGCGAGAAACCATTTTCTGTGTAAACAGGCAGAAACAGGGCCGTAGCCAGGATTTTATGTTACCCCCGCTGCATTAATGACAACTTTTTTTAGACGAACCTTTGATTTTTTTGTAAACAGTGTTCCTGTAGTCAGAACCATTGCGAAATTACAGTATCGCACTTCCCATACAATTAGACTTCCCCCCCCCCCCCCCCCAACATTTTCCTTGAAGTACAATACACAATGACTGACATCCACACTCACGGTTTGGAAGTCGTGGTCCGCCAAAACACTTTGAATTGTATGATTTGTATCACCACCACTTGTTGCTTCTGCGATTTCAATAGCATTGTTTGGTTTAGGTTCTTGCCGCTTTCTGAAGTAATTGTGCAATGAATTGCTTGATACTTCTGCTTTCTTGCTTTTTTTAGCGTGCGACGCCATACTGCAAAACTAGCAATAATCAAACTGAAACTCATTGACGTCAACGTCGTGTGAAGCGGCTGACTTTACAACGTAAGATCGCCTACGTAAGAGCATAGAGTTAGGAAATAATATCTTATCCTTCGCTGGCGTTAATGAGCGCGTGAGTTAGCATGCGGTGTGGAGCTCCTCCAAAAGAGTATAGTAATAAGCATCATCTTCAAGACAGAGGTTTGCACCGTAAACAATTTTTTGGCGGTGGGAAAGATAAATTTTTTTCGGTGTGGCGGCGACTTTCACAAATGTCTAAAATTTACCCCCCGCTATTGCGGGGGGCTGGCTACGGCCCTGGGCAGAAAGAAGCTTTGTGCATCAGTTCACAAGGATATCTTGAAAGGCTGGAAAGCATGAAAGGAAGGTATCTGGCCGGGCAGAGGCATCGGGTCCTTGGTAGCTGCACGCCAAATGCATGAACAAAATGGGAAATGGCCACATGAGATGCAGTTGGACATCTGTCCACCAGAGAGGAGACGGAGCTGATTGTAGATTTGCAACCCTTGATGGCTGACGTCAAAAGGCTTTCTTGAAACGAAGATAGAAGAACCTGACGAGCTCTGTTACCAATGGATTGCAAGGTTTAGTCCGTTTGGTCCTGCACCAGTAGGTCCATTTTTTTCCACTTGCTCTCACAATCTTTGACAGTGGAGTCTTTGTGACAGGGAAGCACCCTGTCTGCTACTTCAGCAGAGAAACACGCCTTTCTGAAGCTTTCCTTCATAGTCTCCACGTAGGAAGGTGCCGATCCCTGGATTCAGGTGGAGTGTCCTGCCCCTGTATTGCGAAAGGCGGTCCTTCCGTGCCAGAAAGGCGATCTAATTACCCTTCTTGACCTCCATCTAAATGACAAACCATGGGGCTGCTATTTACACAGAGCGATTAGAAAGAATGTCCCCATATGAAGCCCGAATTGTTCAGCACCATTTGGAGGAGGCAGAACGGCGGGCAGAGATAGGTGTCCAAGCTTACCCACGACATGTGCAGACAGCCCATTGCCCACGCCTGTTACCTGGGAAGGGTGAGATGAAGAAGATGCTGAGCTAAGTGTTGTCCCTCATCACAAACAAGTCCACCAGGAGTCCCCACTCTGGAAGATTGCTTTGTACACAGCTGGACACAACTGCCAATGCTAGAGACTACCTCCTGCGGGTTGAGGGCTGGTCTGTCCTCTTTTCTTTATGTCGGCAACACAAACGTGTTGTCTGATATGACTATGATGGATTTGTGCTGCATAAGGTTTGAACAACAACTTTTGGCACAATGCATGGTTCGAAGCTCCAGTATAGTGATATGCCAAGCCGGTCCTTCTTCGTTCTGGGTTCTCAACACATTCTCCGATCCCATGTGGGCACCCCAGCCCAAGTTTGAGGCATCCGTGAAGAGAAGCCCATTGATGCAGGATCCTGATTGATCACTCCTATTAAAAGGTTCGGATGGTATGCCCAATACTCGAGTGTGTCCCAAAATAGGTCCTGTAGGGAAATCACGTCCTCCCAACTCCTTGACCATGCAGGCGTCCTTCCTGACCCAATGGAAAGGCATTGCCCTCCACAGCCCCACAGGACCAAGTTCATTAGGGAATCCATTTGACCAAAGACCTTCGAAATGTTCCTGCCTACTACATTGATTGGTGCCTCCGTGTTTCGAAGAAGCTTTAACAAGATCTTCGAATCGAACTCGGCCTAGGAATGAGGACTGCCGAGTTGGCTTAAGAACGACTTCTCCGTCTTCATTCCAAGACCTACTTTCTGAAGCATGTGAAGGCAAAACTAAAGTTCCATCATTAATGCCCCTATCTCCATGTTCTGAATCAACCGATCGTCGAGGTAGGCTTGAAGATGAATGTCACATTGAAGGTTAGCCCCACTACGGGTCGAAACACCGAGGTGAAGAGTGTTGGGCTGAACATAAACTGAATGGAAGCACTTCAAAATGATAACCACCCTTTGCGACACGAACCTGAACAGGTGGAAGGTGGATGGGTATGGTGGGACGTGAAGATAGAAGTTTTATTAGTTCAGCGAGGTGGTGAATGCTCCTCTTCTCAAGGACTCGCTTACGGAGTCAAGCGTTTCCATTTTGAAATGCTCTTTATGATGTATTGGATGAGGTGCATCCAGTTGAAGATCAGGCATGAGACTCCGTTCTTCTTTAGAATAAACCTTGCTGGATTGTAGAGTCCTGTTACGAGGGCTGGGATCGTCTGATCCTCCTTTGAACAACAAATTTTCAACTTCTGCATGGAGTAGTGGGTTTTCGTATCTGGTAAACAGCCAATGAGGGGGATGGGGCTTCATTAGTGGGAGTTGCACCCATGCCTACAGACAGGATGAACACATCCAATGTAATCTCCTTCCAAAACTGCTAGGGGCACTTTAGCCTGCTCCCCACCTGGACATGAAGGGGGGGGGGGGGGTGCAAGGCTCTGCGATTGGGTAGTCATGACTTGATGGGTGGTTCCTTTTCCCTAACGAGCCACCTCTTCCCTGGGAGTTTCTTCCGCGACCCTAAAGGTTATGTACACGGGGCGCTTTTGCCATGTAATGACATATATTTCTGTCCGCGCGCACTGTGACGCGTCGTGTATTCGCACTAGCAACACACATTTTCAACGTGCCATCTTTGCTGCTCGAAATAGAAATTTTGAGGTTACATGATCCAAATGTAGATGCTATGTCATCATTTGACGTCACTTGACGAAGCTCACAGCGCGTGACACTTTATCGATTAGGATTTTGTTGGAGTCATGATTAAAATAAGAATAGAAAACGAATTGCAGATGCCATTCTTTACTTGAAAATAGGGTTGTGCCGATTAACCGTTTAAACGCTAATCGTCTTCGTGACGATTTAACGTTTAGTAATTTTCGGTTAATACAAACCGAACCTCCGGCTGCTGATATTTGCGGTATCGGTGTCGGCAACTTTTGCAGAAATATCGATAACTTTGGAACCGTTCGAGATTACGACATGTGGTTCGCGGGGTTTTGCTCAGGAAATCACAGAGTATCTTCCTAGCTATGTTTTAACTATGGGTTACTATTTAAATATTTTTTTATTTTAATAATTATTGGACTTTTGCAGAAAACTACATCTTTGAAGAAAAAATTGGGAATGCAGTTTTGGATATCCGGTTCGGTATTGGTATCTGATCGGTAAAGTTGGTATCGGTGCAGCCTTATTTAAAATATTGGTCAACTTTATTTTTAAAAATAATTTCTGAAAGCATTCTGAACACAACCTTTCACATAGCAAACCCATATTCAATATCACTTTGACTTTCCAGATGTCCGATTTACTCTAAAACTAGGAAGAAGAGATTCGTATTTGTCACGTTATTTATGTTTCACACTATTATCGTTATTTTCCAAGCTGCAGCGGTTTATAAACCGAGACAACAAAATTTAATATATAAAACCCATGTTTCAGTAAAAATTGCTGCTTTCTTGGTAGCATTCGAAAGCTGGGAGTCCCAGTTTCCTTGTCTGAGATCAAGAGATGAAAGATGTCCTCAACTTCACTGCCTTTATTCCTTGCATAAACTGCTCCGTTTTCGATGAGCGTTTTGAAAATCCTTTAGTATTGCGACCTCCGATAGGTTCTTTCGTGGAACGAAACGTTTGAATTCATCGTAGCAAAACCTCACGTAACATCACGTGAAGCGAGTGATCGGACGGAACAATAAAAATGGAGT
>JAHWFP010079469.1:0-16645 GCA_023313725.1 Lithobius niger
GGAAAAGTAAAAAAATGAGTTTGGAAAAGTATGACAAAACGTGCGTGTGGTTTCATACTTTGAAATTCGTGAATTAGCACAGAAAAGGTGACGCTATTTCAAAGTGTCGGTGGGGAAACGTTGTTTCCGCGAATTTTTGACAAGCATTCATCAACACAACTCGCTTGTCTTCATCAGGCTTCTACTGCGGGGTTGTTTGAGTTTGAAATTACATCGTGTTGTTGGTTGTTCTCATTGCGTTTAGGCTGGCGACCACTGATCTGTAAAGGCCAGCTGGGAGCCAAGAATCGTGTTGCTCCCTACTTTTCTTGTAGCAGAGAAGATACGTGTGGGTGGATCAAGTGGGAGATGTTTGGATGCGCTGGATACACTGGTTTACAGATCAGTGGTCGCCAGCCTGAACGCAACGAGAACAACCAACAACACGATGTAATTTCAAACTCAAACAACCCCGCAGTAGACGCCTGATGAAGACAAGCGAGTTGTGTTGATGCATGCTTGTCGAAAATTCGCGGAAACAACGTTTTTCCACCGACATTTTGAAATAGCGTCACCTTTTCTGTGCTAATTGGAAAAGTATGGAAAATCGATTATGAAGATGTGTGCGAACCCTGAAAGTAGCAATATGTTTTGCTAGACTTTAGTCCTTGGATTTTTTCCAGTACACTTCCTGGAGAATTATTCCATCCAGTTTAAATTTGTCATGTGTGAACTTCTACAGTAAATGTGTAGAATTTTGACATATCAGGTACTTTGGGAGGGGGCCACAGTATTGCAGCACCTCTGCTCTCACAGACAGCTGGTGCTAATCACAACCCATTTAGTCTTCATTCACCAACCTAACTTCATATCCAGTTTCTGTTGTGTTGTCGTTGACAAAATTGGATATGTTATATTCATATGCAAGACCTGAAGATATTATCCATGGTGGCTAATAAACACGGCGCTGCATAAATATGGTCCTTTTATATTTGTTTTGACTGGTATCGCAGACGACCTGAAGTTGAAAGTGCTAGGAAACCTCCTAAGGTTAGCATGCTGTTTGAATTTTCTCCATCAGCCGTCATCAACCGTTAATAATTAACTTGCTGTAATCAACCATTAATTATTAACGAGGCAAGTTGTGCTTGCTCCATTAACATTGTTTTAGGTGTCAACTAAGTGTTTAACTGTACGAATTTTATCCATTGTGTACCGATACTGATTCCAATACCACCAAAAAATGCAGATACCGATATCTGTATTTCAAAAGGAAAATTACCAGAGTGGGCTACCTAAAAAAAAATGGCACACAGTTGGTACCCAAGAATTTTTTTTTTACCTAAACGTAAAAATACATAAGCGGATTTATAGGAATTGTTGAATGAGCGAAGCGAGAGTCAATGCCGTAGTGAATTTGATTTTGTGCATGTGTCGGTTTGGTACACAATTTTGTTCCAATTTGGTAGAAATTTCAGGGCCATGGAGCTTCGGTGCCACATACTCGGGAGTTAGAAGATCAAATTCCTGCCCCAAGTATTTTAGGGGTGGTGGCTGAAATTCAAGGTAGTGCACTGTGAAGCATGTTATAAATAGAGCAGTAAAGTGCTTCCTTATGGAGCTCTAGGCAGAAATCTTGCACAGTTCTGCCCTGTAAATATAGAAAATAAACTAATGTTTTATAACATCTCACGCTCGGCCAAGTAATTGTAAACTTCAGAACTCTAATTATATGCATTATAGAGGTTGGTACAGCTGTGGAAAGTACAGAGAAAATGTATCCATGACTAATAATCAACATAATCGCTGCTGCAGTAGTACCTGTACATTTTGTAGGTCATGGTACCTGTACTATGGTATCCCTGTGGTGCTGCTACTGGTATTGGAATCGGTACAGTCTTGCCATCAACTGTTATATCAACTATTCCCGGCGAAAATTCCCATTGTCTGTAAATTTAGCAATCTTATTCTCAATTGCAATTTCCCACTTAAGAATGATTTGTCTAAATCCAGCCAGCTCCCTAACGCGAAGTGCGCATATGCGCTTCCCTCCTACAAAAGAGCCAAAGGGTGAAAGCAGTTTATTCTCAAGGCGGTCGTCCTGTACAGACACTCGTTCTTTTGCCTTCATTTTTTCCCCCCACAACAATGATGGCGAAAGCCTGTTGGCGTCGCGCCATCTCATGTGCATTTTGTGCACCGTCTTCTCCACACGTGTTTTTTTTGGCGAAGGGCCTACGTTTTTAACGAAGGCTTTCTGTTGCGGCCTACTTCTGATCAGCACACAATAGACTAGTCTACTTGTCTGCTGTTGCCCGACATTTGCTGCCCTCGTGCCGCATTTTTGGAAAACAATGCATATTCCGGATCAGGCTTAATCTGTTGATGCAATTATTTTCTGACTCTTCATCTGTGAAGACTGTCTCCTTCTGATGTTGGACGACTTTGCTGCACATTTGATGCTTTCATGTGCGTGCACGTCAACTGCCTGCCCATCGCCGCACCAGCTGGTGCCTTCAGATTTTGATGACTGACCTGTTACAGGCCGAGTCCTTTCTCCACTTTTGGATACACCTTGTCTATCCTCGACTATGAAGACAACATTTGCTGTTCCGTTGAAGATATGTTAACATCGACTACTTCAAGTTTCCGCCGTTCAGAAGGAATTGTTTGCATACTGATGGAATTGTTGCTGCTCAGGAGAATCTATTTGCGGCCCTCAAGCGTTAGTATTTCAGGTGCATGATTTTGTGCATCTTAAAGTGTTGGGCGGTACCAGAAATGTTTCAGCCGGTACCAAGCTTAGTACCCCGGTACTCTGTTTTCTCTGGTACTTATGAATGAGGCGGTATCTGGTATTATATGTCTGGTTGTTTGTTGTAGTGCTAACTTCCGATTTTTAAATAATACATTTTATTGAAAAATGTGTTTTGTTGATTTTTGTGGGGGCCCCCGCCCCGGGGTGGGGGGAATTAAAAACGACACATTTAACAAAAAAAAAACCCATTTTCTAAAATTTGTAATTTTCTGTTCAAGTAAAAATTCAAATATAACCAAACTGTGGTTGTAGCATCGAAGAAATGCAAATTTGGCTCACTTTTGTGCATTGTTTAGAATTGAATTTTACCATTGTTGATCTTTAACTGATTGTTGCACTGCTTTGAACCCAACAACAGAAGGACTATAAATGAACTATTGTCATAATTTTAGCATCTTTTTTCATATTAAAACAATACCGGATTTTAACAATGCACGGTATATGGTACCGCTGCATTTTTGGTACAGACTAGTGCATCCTTTCACTGTTGTTCTTTTTTCATGGAGGCAAGAATTTCAAGTAAATGGTCATCTAAGGCCTGCTGACTAAATTTTAACACCAACTGTGAAGATTGTTAAGATTAAAGGGTGCGAACCTCTTACGATTCGTGTTAGGCTTGAACAATGGACTAACGATGGACTCGCGTACCAACTGTGACGCATGTGATGTTTGCCTAGTTCTTCAACATCAAGACATGGCGATGGATGTGTCCGCGCATCTAGCTAAATAAGGTTAGCTAGAACCTGTTCTTCTGTTAGTTAGGAGTGCAAACATCAACTGCTGAAATGCTTTGGCAGGCCAGCCGACACGTTGCTACATGGGCTCAGAAGAGTCGCCGTAGCCAGCCTATTTCTACTGCCAACACCACGGAAGACCACTTTCGATTCTGCTAGTTGGGTATATTTAATAATATATGTCGTTATCCTGAGCGTTTTAGTTTGTGTAGAGTATTGTATACGTGCTTAACGTAGGGGTTACTTCCCATGAAAGATGGAACATCATCTGGCTTGGATTCTTTCGACACTGTTCCCGCAGTGCAAATGAGTTTCCATCTTCGAAGATGAAGATTCCGCCTGCTTCCTTGTCTCCCTCGTCGGCTGTCGACCCTGCTGTTGTTGTTGCCAACCCACCTTCGCCCATTCCTGGACCGTCTGGAATTTTGACTCAACACCGTCTTCTCGCCGTGATCATCCAACAAGTCTTCTTTTGAGGCGGCTCCTTCCCAGAGCAAAGGCAGCTCCTCTCAAGCGAAGGACCTTCGCTCTTTCAGCTCATCTGCAAGTCTTTTTCCGGCCCTGCTGTTAACACTATCGCTACCTTCCATTGCGATCAGTTTTCTCTTATTACACCTGATTCATTTGCTTCAATCGGGAGCTTCGCAAGATCAAGACGACCCCTCTAAATTGATGCTTCTTGTTTCAAAGTCTTGAAATCTAATGAATTCAAGAAAGTTATCGGTCTCAACCCATGGAGGTTTTGCTTCATTTGGTAACTCCAAACGCCTCTCTCCCAAGCTTGCTCGAGTTCCTGACCAACCCTCGTCAAAAGAAGAAATCCACGAACAATCCGAAAGTCCAGAACGCAACTTGAACCCTCCCATTCCTCTGCTTCGCTGGTATCTCCAACGCACTCATCTGGATGGACGCTAATAACATCTATACAATCGCCGCAAAGTGTGGGGTTTCTCCCGTCTTCGTCCCCATGATTGACGTCCTGTTGAAAGCCATAGCTCTTCTTCCCTTCACCCTCATGGTTTCAGAAAAACGAAGGTCACCTTCGCTTTAAAAGCAATGGCCGCCATTTTTTTCATCTCAGCTCCTCTTATAAATTCACCGGCGGCAGCGAAGGACCTTCGTGTAATGACAACTTTCATTGTCCCATTTCTCCTTCCCTTTGCCCTCGTGGTTACGAAGAAACATTGTTCACCTTCGCGCCAAAAGCGAAGGCCGCCATTTTCCTCATCGCAGCTACTCTTCTACTTAACAGCGAAAATGGCAGCTAAGGACCTTCATCTCAACACAGAACGCATTACTCTAACAGAAAGAAAGATCTTCACGAAGTCATAAAGCGCAACCACAGATCTCGCACCATTCACGAAGCAACGCAAGTATTGCTTCTGATTTCAGACGAAATTTTCTTTCTGATTTCTTCATTTTTTGGTTCTAAATTTGATGCTCATTCCAGGCATGCACTTTTTTATGGGCTTTCCTCTCTTCATGATTCTGATGATCCTTCTGGCATCCTGTTGTCCAACAAACATTCTTTCAGTAAAGTTAAAGGGAAAATTGGATCAAGCCAACGAACCATTCCAGCTTTGAGAAGCCAGCTGAGTGGAAAATTATGTCAAATTCACAAGTCCACTCAATAACCTGTCAAGGCTTCTGCCCAACTTTATGAGCAAGCCAAGTGCCAACGTTCACAATCACAACACGGTTTTGCTATCTGGAAGCAAGTGTTCGCAGTTCGAGGCTTGAATCCAGAATTTTGTTACTAATATTTTAAAATGTGAAGAAAGAGTCCAGCGAGTTGCAACAGGGGATTGCAGCCCCGTCACTTTCCGACACACTAATCAACCATCACCTTGTCATACTTTAGTCTTCCTCACCCTGCGCATTGTTCTGCTCACCCGAAGATTTCCTTGCCTTTTGTTTGAGATGCCGGTCTTTCATACATTGCGGAAAATGTCAATTAAGTCCGATTTTTAATTCAATTAAAAAACTTAGCACGTGACTGACTGCAGTAACTCCATGCTAATGACCATTGTCCTGATCTGACACACCCGACTTTCCATGGTCTTTTCGGCATCTCAAATTTTCAACTGGTAAAGAAGCATCGACTTAATCTCATTCATGGCTCATCGGGTTTTCCGTCACCTAAGACCTCGCATCCCAGATCTTAAAGCTTTTTTTTTTTTTTTTTACGGAAGTGGAGTTCATCACCCCAGGCAAACCTTCATCAGCAAACCCTACTCAAGTATCCACTCGAGTTTTCTTCGGCAACCAAGGAATTTTTAACCACATCCTTTTTTCCCCTCATCCCTTCTTGAAGACGGATCTCCCATTACCGGTATTCCTTGCCAACCCGAGAATCTTCCTCCCGACACCGACTTTTTTGCAAAAGACATGTTCAGTGGCTCTATCCGGTGTCGAATTTGGGCATTGGAAGCCCTGTCACTTCTAAAATCTTCGAAAACATGTTTAATCGTTCATCTTTCAAAGTCTTCACTACCATCAGTTCAGGACTTGTATATAACACTAGGCCATTTCACCCTCACCGTTTCAATCGGCCTGCAGTGCAAAAGCTTCCACGACTTCTTTCAAACCTTTGACAGGGAGTCAACTTCTCCCAGGATTAATTGATTGGAACTCCATGTAAAGCTTTAACCATCAAACCTCTCAACGACGCAGAAACTCGAAGAATACGCCCTTGAATTGCAAGCAAAGTAAGCACCAACTCCGTAAGGATTTAAGTCTTTCACTGGATAATTTTTTTCATCTGTGGAAAGCTGACCCAATCGCTCCCTTTCTCATGACACCATGTGATTTTCAGCTGACCTCTTCAACCCATTTCAAAGAAAGACTCCCTTTGGACACCTGCTGACCCCCTGCTCAACCAGAAGAATTTGCATATCACCGTAACTTCGAAATTGAAGCTCCTGCAACCTAATGTCTCTTTCCAACGCTGAACCTTTTACAGGGAATTGATTCCCTCATGACGGTATCCAACAAACCTTTGTCGAATTGTTAACCTCACTTTTTACAAAGGCAGTCTTCTTGGACCTACGCGACACTAAAGTACAAAGCCTCTCGTGGAACCCAACTTAACTTTAACGTCGAGTTGTCTCAACTTTAACACTTCAGTGAAATCTCCCTCGCACCAAGAAGTTTGTTCTGAGCTCAATTTCAAATGAACCCCCAATGCCAAGATTCATTCCATCTACAACCTCCAAAGCTGGCAGCAAGCTTGAAAGACTTCTCTGCCCAGTCCGAACATCACGATTCTACTAAGACAGTATATATTCCACGTGAACATTTCCATGATCCAACAAGCAACTTCATGGCATCATGCGCATGTCCTCAGGTCTTTGTGACATGTCTACTCATGCTGATGGACTTCACCGACTGGCGCCCAACGTCGCTGCCTTAAGAGCAGTCCAACCCCCAATGCACTAACCAACGTTAAACTACAGCCCTTTCAAGAGCCACAACCTCGTGGGAAGAAAATCAGAAAACCATTTTCATATTAATCAAAATTTAACATCTAAATTTATCGACTTTATTTGTCCTTGCTAATGTTTAACTTTATTCTATCAATTTTAAACAAAATGCAAAGACTGACTTTTTGGGTGACCAGCTCCTAACCATATAGGGTACCCATCAGGTGGTGCCCACTACCAGTTTTGACAAGGCCTTCTGTAAATGCTAAATTTACAGGTAATTTATATTTTCGTTGGCAATAGAGAGAGAGAATTGCTGGCCCCACTCGCTAAATTCTGTTTTTATTGCTTTCGAAAACCTTGATTACCTATTTTATTATAGCAGTTCCTTCCTTTGAAGTGCTCAATCCCCTACAAGAGATGTTGGCTTGCGTGCCATGCTTGCATCTCCCATTTACTGCGCATTCTCGTAGACCTCTATGTAAAGAGTCGCCCGGAAATAGGCTTCATTCTTCTTCCTGGGGTACCACCACACGTTCTCTTCGCTAGCTATCCCAGGATACATCTCCACAATTGACGGACCGTCTCGGAGTAAGACGGTCCCCCAAGAGGATTTTCAACCGGCGGCCGGGCATCCGAATGTCTGTCTTGGACACTTGGCCCGGGCTTCTTGTGAACCGAAAATTTTCGGTTCTTCACTAGGGATGGGTCGGTTTCATTTTTTTTTTTGATTTCGGTTCCGGTTTCGGTTTTCACACCCAAAAAAACTCGGTTTCGGTTTCGGTTTTTGCCACCATCCACCCCTACCATATTTTCCTAATTTTTTTTCTTGCAACAGTAGTATTACTAACTTCAACTTACTCCTGCTTTCACTTTCAGCAGCGTCATTGACCGTGGGTCTAGCTGTGGAACCATTTTCCTCTACTATTTTTGTTTTAATAGCTAGGAGCTTTGCTGTCATTCATACGTAGAAAATTATAATTATTAAAAAAAATGTAAAACAACAAATCATTTTTTTGATTTTCGAACACCGTACGAAAAACCGACACAAAATCTGAATCGGTTTTCAGTAAAAACCGAAAATTCGGTTTCGGTTACCGACCCATCCCTATTCTTCACTCGCACTAGTCCGTGTGACAACCCCTGCGCCACTGACATTCCTGCACATGGATTCCTGCACCACCGCACTGTTGGAGTCTTGTCATTTCTGAACAGAAGCAGAGTGGGAAGTACGTACTAGGCAAGGAAAACTATTTTGGGGGCAATCGACAGTTCTAACACACTGACTAGGCGTAAGCATTTACGGTTGCTCACCTCGTCGTTAGCGGCGGCCGGGCGACGGACTTCGCTTGACCTTGAACGTTGCGGCGTTAGGCCTAACACGCGGTGTTGGGCTTTTGGATCTGCCGCTGTCGCTGTTCTTCTCTCCGGCCGAATTATAGTGGTCAGGAAGGCCCTTTACGCATAAGGGCCTTTGTTCTTTAGCTCTTTTACTTGTGACGAAGGTTATCTTCGGCGATCGGCATGTTGACTGCTCCCAAAAAATCTACACACGTCCTTCGTCGTCTACTGTCAGTCAGCAACAAGAATGGCCGTTGGCCAAAACGGAACTGCACCATGTAAACCTGGTGGCTTACTTCCAACAGTTCCCCAACTCGTGGTTCACTTCTTGTTTGGTGAAACCACGGCAAGGGAGTCTCTCCTCGCTTCATGACTGGTTTTCAGAGTCCCTAGCGAACTGTGGTTTCCCAAATCTTCTTTTGATCAGTTCGTCCTCGAGACGACTGCACTTGTCTCGGTACGCTCTCTGTCACTCTTGACGAGATTCACGCTTCCTCTGCTTGTTGGACTTCTTTGGCAACGTCGCCTCCTTATTCTGCGCTAGTACCTTGAAGTCTTGATCCAGAATCTTCTGCTAATCTGCAGAAGCATTCCTCCACTGTTCCATCATGGCCTTAAGGTCCCTTCTGGTTCCTCTTTCAGTTTTTACTTCCACAACGTTCAGCAGGTTCAGCTGGGGTTGTGTTCTTGTCGTACTTCGGGTGCGGTGAGTACTGGCACCATCGGCATTTTCCACTGCGCTCTCTGCTCCATCTCGCATAGCCGCATGGAACTTCTCATATTCAGTCCTCATCGACTCTTCTGTCGCTTGGACTGCAGGCGTTTCAACTGCTCTCGCCCTACTGCTACCTCTTGGGCGACCTCAACGTGGTGGTTCTCTGGCAATCGGTGTTGGTCTTTCTTGGGCGATGGGTGCTGGCGAGTCCTGGATGACAGGTGCTGGCTGATCCTCAACAGGCGGATCATCTGGCCGCATCACAAGACGAGCCTCTGGTTCTGGTGGTTCATCAGGGAACCAATCCTACTCTGGTGCTTGTTGTGCTTGAACCTCAAGCCTCCCTTCAGCTTCAAGTGGCGCATCATGGTCATTGACTACCAGCTGTGGTAAGGGTATTATCTGGGGCTGTTTAGTCCTCCTCGGTTTACCCCCACGGAAGTCTTCAGTCCTGTCTTGTCCAGTGTGTAGCCTACGTCTTCAAACTCGTTGCTGCACTTCACTGGTTTGCCTAACATGTCCTCAAACCTGACGTCTCGTGACTCGACTACTTCATAAGTCTCGGGTATCGGGATCCGGTAGCCTTTACTGCTCTGCGAGTAGCCTATCAAATTTCCTACTCTTGACCGTGCATCTAGTTTTCCGCCCCTTCTCTGCGCTGGAACTGCAACATAGGCGTTGGTTCCGAAGTCGTGCGGGTGGCGAACTGACGGTGGTCTACCGGTCCAAAGTTCATGTGGCGTCTTGTTCAGAGTTTGGCTGCATCCGAGACCTACCGTGCGGAGATTGCCGAGCTCAAGCCAAGGGTATGACACTCGGTTTCCGAGTCCTGCCTTAGGTACTTGGACACCTTTACCCTTTTCCTCTCCGGTACAAGCTTCTGCTGTCCGTATAACAAAATCAACACTGAATAAGTTTGCATGTCCCCTGTACAAGGATAACACGCCGACTCGTTCACAGGATAAACATCAGCTTGACATCTGAATGTTCGCCTCGCCATACTTTCTCACGACAGACTCCTCCAGTTCAGTGCTACACACGTTTATTCTATTTGATTTTCAATCATCCCATTTTCTTCAAACAGACAGTCTTTCCAACCAACCCATCGGACTCTTGACAGACCTTCTTGCTCCACGGCCTCTCGCGAGTGCCTCATGCGACATGTTCAAACACCTACTTATCTCCTAGAACTATCGTTGTCCTTCCCTGAGCTTCTTGGCCACTGTTTTGGATCCCTCTTTGTTGCCTAACCGAAAACATACATTACCTCGGCCCGCCCGGCATCCTCTCTCGGTCGCCAAGGACGTAGTGTGGATGAAAGAATGAAGCCTATTTCCGGGCAACTCTTTATATAGAGGCCTGCACGCATGCACACTAAATGGAAGCTGCGAGCATGGCACGCAAGCCAACTTCTCTTCTAGGAGATTGAGCACTTCAAGTTCCACTGCTATAATAAAATAGGCAATGTATTTTTTGGTTAGGCAACAAAAATCTACCGGCATTTCTAAGTTTCAAAAGAACAAAATACACTTTACCTCTCCTATAAACGGGATCTCCTGGGTTCGAGTCCCAGTCGGGGCAGTAGTCTTTTCTTTCTTTCTCAGACTAGTGTATTGTGTATCCTCACAAGGACAGTCTTTAATGCAGACTGCTTGCTTCAATTACACTTTACCTGTTCTCTCCCTACCTCCCCTCTCCAGTCACCACCTTGACATATCGTGAGGAATAAAAAGATGACCGCTTTCGCCCTTTGGCACTTTTATAGGAGAGAAGTACGCATGCATACTTTGGGTTAGGTAGCTAGCTGGATTTAGATAAATCATTTTCAAGTGGGAAATTGCATTCGAGAATAAGAATGCTAAATTTATAGGTAATGTATATTGTTGTTCTTAGCAATAGAAACAGAATTGAGCCGATGGGGCTGGCAGTTCTCTGTTTATTTGATTCTAGCATTCATTTAATTGGAATCATTGTTTATTTCATGTTCACAGACTCCAAATCCCGTTGCCAATGAATTCATTCCGAGGTCAACGACCCCAGCAGCTAACCCTGCTCCGACGCAAAGTTCAACTTCCCCACAGTTTCTGAACTACACCATGAGTACCACAATTACGGGAAGTACACCATTCGGCAGGTTATCACAAGGTATTACTGTTGATTATTCAAACTTATTAGTTGTTTTTTTGGCAATTATGTTGTAATACATGCTGAATTATTCATATTGTGGATCAATCGAGAACAATATTGACATTTTTTATTTTGGTCTAAATCTGTATCAATAAATATGAAGTCTTCTGAACCGAGAATTTTTGTTTTCTTTCCGCAAAACGACCACCATGTTTTGACGTAAACTGAAAAGACCACGGCTGACACTGTAAAGATCACACCGTACCTTCTGCTTCAGTAATTATACAGATTGAAGCTTTTCTGAATAGTTGCTGACAAACAAACCACGTATCTATACAGTATATATCACTTAGTGGGCACTATTTGTTTGATGCCCTTATTAAAGAAATAACGTAACCTTCGTTAATCGTCGGGCTTTTATGGAAACATGAAGCTGCATCTCGGCAGAATTCGGGAATAGTGACGCCCGTATTAGGGCAATGACATTACTTACGTGAATTGTCAGCACGAAGATGTTTCTCAGTTATGAGAGTTTTAATTTGGTGTATCAGCAACGTAAAAATGTGGTTAGTTAGGCCTAATACCGAAATACCAATGCCGAAGCGAACGAAACCACAGCTAGGTTGATGAAATGCTATGGGAGATAGTATCACTACGCCAAATAAGTTAAACATATACATTATAGATAAAAGTTATAAAACTAAACACCGTAGCTCAAAATTGCTCCGTAAATCGAAATTAAAACCTTAAAACGAAATTCCTTCAGAGAATCGTTTTGTGGAAAGAAAACAAAAATTCTCAAACCGAATCCCACTTGTGCTTCTATGAAATTTATAATTTGTGCGTTTTAACACTAAACTCCTTTCAACAAATTCTCGGAAAATTAAATCTGGAAAGGAGTTTCGTGTTAAAACACACAAATTATCGATTTCATAGAAGCATTCGTGGTATTATAGCCGATAATATTTTGACCTCCAATATTTTAAAGGTTTTTTTTCCCCATTAGCATGGTTGAAACCATAAGATGCTTGTGAATCAGAAATCAAAATTCAGAATGTATTAAGACACAGTTTTCAGAAGGGCAATTACATTGATTTTTACTTTGCAATTTCCTCTGGGTCAGCTTCGCAACAACTGGACACAAGGAACGATGGAAACATGTTACATTGTTAGGTATGTTGGGCACAACAATTTCATTACTGCATCACTGGAATGTGCTTTGAGGCACCTTTCTGACTTTGGAATGTGCTGAAATTATTGCCGACTGATGGATCTTGTGAGTTAAACTGAGCCTGCTAAGTTGTTTCGTCTGCCCGACACTTGCAACATCCTGTAGCAGTAGAGCTATCGCTGTGGTCTGCGCAAGTTTAATCCAGCAATAATTTCGGCATGTTCCAAGCTAAAAATGATGTCTGTCAAAGCTTCTTATAGTGGTGTAGTAATGAAATTGTATCGAGTGTATGTAGTACGTTCCCACCATTCCTTCTGTGTCCGATTGTTGTAAAGGAGGCCCATAGAAATACACGCAAGTAAATTGTTATTAGAGACAATATCCAATTCGATCAACACTTCTTTTTAAAAAATTCATGTATGTCATCACAACAATAGCTATCATATTTTCGACAGCCATTAGCTAGTTCATGCTGCTAGTTTGCTCTAAAATTTAGGCCGTTTTCTGTTTACTACTACATTACCGTTAGCGATTTTGAAAATAGGCGCTTGCCATAGGTTCCTGCCATAGGTTCCTGATGCAGTAGTACACAGAGGGTTGAGTGAAACTTTCGTGAAAGATGAGCAGCAGTTATTTCAACAATTAGGTAAAAGCTGTCAAATTCGCTAGTCATTGTTAGGATCAAATACCTAACTTTTTGAAAATGAGTGTTTATCGAATTGGACCTATTGAACTGCTTTTGAAAAATTAGTTTTAGGAATGTGTTAGGAAATTGTGTTATTTACGCCCGACTGGTTGTTGATTAAGGGGTATGCTATGTTTGATTTGGATCAGCTGAAAACGTGTTCTTTGTAAAGCGGTGCAAATTTCCGCAACAAACCGTAAATCGTGCCTTTTTGAATTAATATTTTGCTTAGGTCACCTGAAGCAAACTGTCTTTATTAATGAGCCAGCTTAGCTTTGAACCTTATTAGACATTTCAGAAGACAAACTAGAGGAAACCGGGTATTAAAACTAGGTGCCATGATATTGCCCAGAGTAGATCCTATAGATGCAGAAGGAGCCTGGTAGTTTCTCACTCTTCCCTAGTCAGCAGTTTGCCATGGTCCCCGTTTCCAGTCGCAAACCAAACCAAAGCAGCTTCTTCAGGCAGCGCTATTTTTGCCACCGTAGTTTAACTTGGCATGAAACATTATACAGTGAAGCCCCTCTTTAACGGTAGTCAGTGCAAATATTTTATCAGGATTGATCTATAGGCAACGACTTAGCTGCTTTTGCCTGGCTTGATACTTTAGAAGCCGTAGTAAATTCCATTGTTTTACGAATGTAACGTTATGTTTAAGGCTGTACCTATCAGCAGTTTTGTTTCTAATCCAATCTTGATCCGATCAGTGGAGAAATGTCAACTTTGCCTATCACTTGCCAATCCGATCAAATAAAAAAAATCTACTTATCCTAAACAAAAAATAAAGAAACTGCTGCTGCCTCCATTTTCTATATGACGCATACTCTTTGGCCTGTAGATTTTTTAGTGGAGTGGCTTGCTGGACGCGAAGTTGCAGTACACCTGACCAGGAGTCGAAACTAAAACTTTGACAAATCGCAGTTTTATTTTATTTGACATGACATTTAATGGGCAGACCCAGCAGAACGAATGGAAGCATTGCAGCATTTTCACGATTCAATCAGAAAGCCACCACTGTGCACGTGCACACGAGGGCTTTGCTCAACTGACGCTTATCGCTTGCGTGGTCCAGCGGGAAGTACGGCGTCCAGTGATGACGTAGCGATCAATCTCCTTGTCGTGATCGTGAAAAAAACCATTGCTGCTAACAAGTTGATGCTAACAAATTAGTAGGTAATGAAATTATTGAACTGGAGCCGCTAATTCTTCACATCAAACATTAAAAATTCGATGTAGAAAATTAAATATAGTATCTGTGTGATAAATTTCAGGGTAGTTTGATTGAATTGGTTACTGTTAAAAATATGATCGTTTTGCCAATTACGCTCTGATGGGCGATGCTTTGATCGGTATGATCGGATCGGTACAGCATTAGTTATAAGGTTGCAAACCTGTATTTAAACGTATTTCTACCGTTCAAATAATAAACGAAAGCAAAATTATTGTGACTTCCTTCAGCACATCTATTTTGTATTATTAGGCGGTGCTCCATACACATGTAACAGTAGTCCGCTGCACAGTCCACGACTCACACCGCAACATTCACCACTGCTTAAACGGCGAACAAGATCTCCAAACCTGGGACCTATAAATCCTTCCACCCCTGCTACTCCTGCTGCTGCTGTTCCGAGCGGAGAAGCCTTTGCGTCTCCTATTCCGATGTATCAGGTAAAAATATATGATTGTTAAGAGAGCGTCTGAAATTTCTGTACTACTTCAGACGTGCCCAGGGGTATATCCAGGAGCTTCGCGGATGGAGGGGTGGGGGGGATGCTGGGCTGTAAGGTTATAACAGCTGGAGGGTTGTGGGGATAGCTGCTCTGTCAGGGTCGGGGGCCCTTCAAACGTTTTCAATGACAGTTCTGGGGTCAGGCGAGCAGGGCAAAATAAAAGCATAAATAACATCGATGCTGTTGTCGTGGCTGGTCAATTTGCAACAATACTGAATTGGTTTTTCTGTGTATTGTCTTTGAGCTTATCTGGGCACTAGCAATTTATGATAAATTAGCTTTAGATTTCCAGAATGCTCTGTTATCAAATCAATGGCAGTTGTTTAACTTTTTTGTAACAATAAGCCATCATTTATATCAAGGTCATTCTTTGTAACAATGTGTTGAACAGATAATTTTATCCTTCTCTTACATTGTTTTCATAGATTTAAATTTAAACTGATATCAGAGAATATGTCATTCTTAATAGTACCACAGATTTTCCTTTTTTTTTAACCAGGTTAATTTAGTCTTGCGTGGCTTCTCTCCACAACTGTTAAGTAGAATCAGTTATATTGGCTCTTTTAAGTTTTGTGAAGTAGTTACATTTACCATTTGCCTACTAAGTGAAAATAATAATAATAATTTGTGGTTCTGCAGTACAGTTGGACCTTGATTATCCAAATTAATTGGGGCCTGGGGAGGTGTTACTGCGCATGAATCCGTAAGTGAACTACAAGTTTATTCTCCTGTGCATCCCAAAACAAAAATAAAGCAAACTCTTACCCGGTATCCTTGTTACAAAGTAGCAAATTTTGTAATACTTTCTGGATAATTGGTTGTTTGGCGAGTTTGGCTAATCAGGGTGCCTCAGGGTATTAGGATAATCAAGGTTCTGCTGTAATACCTTCAGCATTTTCTTCCAACGTTGGTAAGATAATTTCTTCATTTGTCTTGAGGTCGCTTGTTGGCTTTTCATAATGTATGTTGATCCCTAGTAAAGAGGCGCAACGACAATGATGTTTGTCTCGAAGGTTTCTACTAGAGGCTGGTCAGCGGTTAATAAGAGAATCTTAAGAAAATGGAGTCCTCTGTCACAGGCGTAGGGGCTACCTCACAGGAGTACGTGCCTACCGCTTGATTGCTGGTTAAGTTATATATTTTGCTTTGACTGTACACGGGGGATACAACCTTTTAAGTTGAAAATGAGTCTCTTAGGAGTGGACGTCAATTGTCCTCTGCATCTTGAAAAGCAGCCATTCCCTTGACATTGTCGTACGCACGTTGTCGGAAAGCCCTTACCAGTGGCCCGATAACAACAATCCTTGCGCAACCCCTCTTCTAGACCATTGCTCCAACACTCGGGGGTGGAGGGGAGCTTGCAAGCCATTTCCAGCTGATTGTCGGAGACAAAAACAGAACCCCAGAGGGAAGCCTATATGGATAAAAGGGTACAATATCCAGGGTGAGCATGTTGGCGTCGCGACAGGTCACATGACTGTTGATAAGGCATTGGAAGATGTTGGCTTCTTTTTTCGAGTCCATAATATGCAGTCTCCTTTAAAGTGCATTTATGAAAGGTAGTACGATAGCCAGGCCGTCTAGGCCACAGCTCTTGTCTTTAGCAGCGGTATTCTGCAGTTTTCGAGGTAAAGCGGAATATATGTCTTATAGTAGTACCTACTCTGCACAGCTCAGTGCGTAGCTTCCTAATGTATCCATCATTGGATAAGTCATCATCGAGTTCCACTTCAAGGTAGCAAAATTTACATAGCCATAACAATATTTGACTATTCAGAAGTACATGACTTTGCTTAGGGACCGCTCAGAATTTGTGAGCGGGGGGGGGGGGGGGGGGGGGGGGGGGGGTTGGGGGGGGCCCTTCCAACATTTTTTTTTCCCCCCCCCTAAACTCGCCCTAAACAATTTTTGCCCCCCCCCTTT
>JAHWFP010079469.1:17497-29004 GCA_023313725.1 Lithobius niger
CCCCCCCCCCCCTCTTTTTTATCCAAAACACCCCCCACTCCAACCCCTGTTGAGCGGTCCCTTAGCCGTTACCTTTTCCAAACACCATTCTAACGGATTTGTTGGCACTGAACATTAGGCCCTTGTTGTCGGGCAACAAATAAACGAGCCAGTCAAGCAGGAACTGAGACACACATTTCGTGGGTGAAAAGAGGACATGTCATCCGCAAAATATGACTATATTTCCAGCAACACCATTTACCCAGCCTGTTCGGCGATGGCTCCGAACAAAACAAAATGGAAGAGAAAACGGAGAAAGAGGGCTTCCTTGGTCCATGTTGTAGATTGCAGTAAATGGAACAGACAGTCCTTCCATCTGACCCCGATGGCTTGCCTCTCCTAGCAGTTAGCAGTCATGTCAATAACGTAAGAAGGAAGCTCTCGCTACTGGAGAGTTCGAAACACTGCGTCATGTGACACCTTGTCGAAAGTATTCACTAATCGGGCATAGACCCGGGAACCACCCCTGCAATACTTCCTGATAGTCACTTTTAACAGTGTACACAGGTAATGCGGTGGAGCGTTTCCTTTTGAAGCAAAGTTGGGCGTCACAGGTTGAAGTGAGGGTCCTAACATGATTCAGAAGTATATAGGGTCAAAAAGCTGTGTAATCTGTCCCGTAAAAGCCATGCCACGGTATTTTTAACTGGTAGTGAATTCGGCAGTAGTTATCTTGAGAATTGGCTTCAAGATACCTGGTTGCGAATTCCTGGCAGTGGGCATGATTCAAGGAAGAGGATGAGTGCAACGAAACTGGGGGCCAGATGCCCAGTAAAGCGTAGTGTTTGGCATTTAGTCGTTAAGTCCCTGCCACCGTGTGTCTCTTCATGCCAGCAAGTAGGTTGTTTATCTTAAGCTTGGTTTATTTAGGGTGCAGGTAAGTCATTCTCTGCTCTGTCTGGCGTGGCAGTAGGATGCTTGTTAGCATTGGTCTCGTGTTGCAGCGCTGTGAAATTATTGGAGAATCGCAGCTTCCATGTCACAAAGAATTACAGGACCATCGCTCCAACTGTTCTGGTGGCTGGCACAGGAGCTCGTCTAGTCTGGCACATTGCAGCCCAGAAGGCAATACTGTCATGTGTGTATAGTGTACCCTGCAGTGATGCAGCTCGAAGAGCACGTAGTGCATTTTGAAATGTCTGTAGAGTGTCTTTCCGAACTTCGTAGGGTGTCCTTAGGTGGGGAGGAGGGTCGAAAATTAATACCAAACAAAACATTTTTCTGGTTAGTCAGTACAAACTAGGTGAATAGTACACATGTCTCGTACGTTAGCAGTAAACGAAAGAGAAATTGTTGGGATTTCGTTCCTGACCACGTAGCAATTCGAATTTAGTGCTAAGTAGGCTCGGCCGATACTGTTACTAGCTGTGTCGGAACGGTATTGGCTGTTTTGGTCAAATATAGGTTTTTGCGATATCTTCGCCAAAAACTGATGTTCCAATACACCCATTTTAACCAATTTTTCAAGAGCTTTCCAATGGTGCCAATTTCAGAGCGATAGCTTCAGTCTTTCTCAAATTCTTTAACAAAAACAGGTTCCCAGAAACGCACTGTACTGCAAGGTGCTTGCTCATAGAGCTTTGAGATTCGCAATTTTTCATCAAATTTTGTTTCTAAATATGGAAGAAACATTACCTTAACTGGAAGTAATGCATTGAAGTATCGGCATCGGTGATGTATTATTGGACCGTATCGGGATCGGATTGGTCAAAGTTGGTATCGGCCGAGCCTTAGTGCTAACCCCAGCAGTTAGGAAGGCATCAGAATGAAAAACGAGAGGGAAACTCTGGAATATCTTGTTGTAAGGCTGAGTTTGGTTTTGGTGGTGTTGTCCAGTAACCACATTATCCAGTTACCTAACTTCTACTTGTGCCTGTTTGGAAGATGATTTATCTGCCGACTAAATATAAATTACCTGGAATGTTAGCATTTCATTCCCTAATGCTGTTTGATATAGAGAGTAAAGTCATGGAGCCTACTAGTCTCGCGACCCAGTGCACACTTGTCCTGTACACCCCTCCATATATAAAAGCGTCGCAAGCGACCATAATATCTTTTCTTCTCTACTTTCCGTCTTGATCAGACGTGCTGTTCCTTGCCGGGTTAAAATACCGTGATCTAAGCTGCTGCTAATTTTTCTCTCTTGTTCGTTCTACGATGCCTCGTATCTGTCCATTAGTATCGACGCCAAATGAACCACTTTCCAAGGGAAAGGTTCACTGCGTATGGACAATGCCCTTTGTTCCTTCAGCTACAAACGTCAGGCTTCGCCTCAACGTCCGCCGCCTACACAATGCACTAAAGACTGGGTACCTACTTCCATCAACCATGTCTAACGCCAGCGTTCATCCTTCGCGGTCCCTGGGACTTCTCAACGTCAGGATCAGCCTTTTCGTGTCGCCTTACCTCCACTCCAACAATGCCGCCTCCTGCCCGACCGTCGCGACCGATCACCATTCCCGACAATGATTACTCCAACCTTGCACCTGACGACGCCAACCAACAGTCGCCCCTGATGGCTTCAATACCTGATCTCATTTTGCTGCGTCGTTCGCTAACGACCCAGACCCTTCAGAAATCCCTTTTCCAGATTTTCTCGAAACGGTCAAAGACATAATTCTCTATTGTTTCCTTTACAATCCTTCACCTCCGACGACTGATCCTGTCAAGAACCGCGGTCACTCCACTGGATTTGGCTTCGGCCTTTGCGACCGCCTTCCTCGCCAACAAGCGGTTCTCGGGCAATCAACAACTCTGCTCCGCGGTCTGCTCTTAAGAAAGGGGACCCATTACAACTTGACAAAGACTCTCCTCCTCCGTGCCCTGGTTGGGAAACCTCATCCTACCAACTGTCAGGGGATGGGACTGCTAATCCAAAGAGCTCTTATGCTTACCCCCCCGTTTGGAATTCCTCACGGTGGTGGTCAAGATGGATTTCAGGACCACCGTTTTCATCCCACGCAGGGTTTCTGTCCCTTATACGGCGCTTCGGGGAATAACAACTACCTCCTATGCCTCAGCCTACAGGCTGCCTCTCAAGCGGACGTCTTGAATACTGCAGCAAATGCACTTCGCAAAAAATTGTCAGCTGAACCACCAACACTTGTAACCAAACGCCTGGCCTTCCTTATCAGTTCGTCAGCCTGGTCTCAGACGACCGGGCTTAGGCAGTGGACACCCTCCCCTGGGATCACCTCTTCGTGTTACCTCTTTACCTTGTTCAAGCTTCTTCCTCTCGTCCTTCACAAGATTGCTCGGTACCCGTGCTTATTCCTCCTTGTAGCGCCAAGTTGACTGGCGGCCGCATGGTTCTCTCAGCTGTTAGGCCTCCTAATCGACCTGCCACGCTGCCTTCCCGAAGTTCCGGATTTGCTCTCCTAGCATCGCCGAACCAAGTTCCACCCACGGCCACAATCCCTGAAGCTAACTGGTTGCTACTATCGTCCGACTGTTCGAAGCAGCAGGCATTTCGGACGAACAGGCCTCCCGCATCTCCTCCAAGGCTGTTCGGTCGTCCACCAACAAAATCTACGACTGTCACTGGTGCCGCTGGTTTTGTTGGTGTCTCCCGCGGAAGGTCAATCCCCCTCTCCCCGATTATTTAACTTTCCTTAACGACCTTTTCAAGGAAGGCTTTAAGGGCTCAACAATTTTTGTTTATCGATCAGCCCTAAACTCTGTCTTCAGGGCTGCGGGCAGCTCACATCTTTTCGATGATTTTCGCATCTCTTCTCTCGTCAAGTCATTCGACATCAAGCATCCTGTAACATGGAGGCTATTCCCAGCTTGGGATCTGATAGTTGTTTTGACATAACTTCTAGCGGCACCTTGCGAACCACTCTCTTCATGCTATCTTAGTCATTAACCCGTAAGACCATGTTTTTGATAAATCTCGCCGCCTGTCTTCGTTGCAGCGAAGTACAAGCCTTGTCTGTTACGGGAGCCTACTGTTTCTTCCTTACGGACTTCAAAGGAGTAACCTTAACCACTTGTGCTTCGTTCCGCGCCAAAACACAAAAGCCTTGTGAACAGTCACTTCCCTTCATTATTCCAGCGCTTTCCAACATTCTGGGGGACGAACTAGAATGACAACTCTGCCCATTACAGGCCTTCCGCTTTTATCTGAAGAGAACGAAGCCCTTTTGAAAGGGTCGCTCACAACTCTTTCTGCCTTTCACGCACGCCTACGGTGAAACATTGGCTCGAATGATTTCCACGTGGATCAAAACTGTCATCGGTGTCGCCTACAATGCTTTGGATATCGACTGCAACGACTGCAACATCCGGATCAAACTCTGAGCCATCTCAGCGTCCTGGGCCTTTCACAGTAGCATTCCTATCACCGGCATTCTTGAAGCTGCTTCCTGGAGAAGGACTACTGTTTTAACATTCCATTATCTTCGGGGATATGTCCTCTGAGGCCGATGGACTTTAACCACCTCGGGCCCTTTGTGGCTGCAAGGCGGATTCTTTAAAACCCCTTAAGAAATGCAAACCTTCATTCAAAAGAGCCCCGTCATCTCCGTTTGCTTGTGAAGTTTTTACTTTTGGGGGAGCCCGCTCGCAACCCTCACTCGTCAAGGCGGTGCCCACCGCCACTTTGACGAGGTCTACTAGAATGCTAAAATTCCAGGTAATATATATTTTCGTTGGCGTATAGAAACATAAAAATGCCAGGGACACCTGGTCGATTTTGGTTTCTATTGCCCAATCAAAAATATACATTACCTTTACCCTCCCTCCCTCCCTCCCCTCTGTGTCACCACCTGGGCACTTCTAGAGGAATAAAATACGTTATTATGGTCACTTGCGACGCTTTTATATATGTAGTGGTGCGCAGGACAGGTGTGCACTGGGTCGCAAGACTGGCAGGCGTTCTAACTTGAATATCTGGATCGAACAGCATTAGAGGAGGAGTATGCTAAAATTCCAGGTAATGTAGATTTTAGGTTAGGCAATAGAAACCAAAATCGACCTGGTGCCACTGGTATTTTGATGTTTATTTACGTGGCCATACATCATTTTTAGAGCCTTAAAATTTACTTAAAAGTGGCCTTGAAAATGGTTTTGCATGTTGTGTTGAGTAGTTTAACCACTACTCCCCCCTTTACATCCTTTGTTTTTGCCGAAGCTTGAGCATTTCATGAAAGTGAACCTATGGGGGTTGGTAGCTTACACTCAACTGTGCAGCATAAGCAGTTATTTCCAACTCTTGAGAGGTTCTCTTTTGTGTTGTTCATTAGCACAGCTGTTAGCCTTTCATTATTCTATGCACCACAGTTCAGTTGGTGAAAGTGACATCTCGTAATAGAGGATGTCCATACATTACTACCCTATTTGAAACTGTCTAAAAAACATTAATACTTAATACCTAACCACGTGCTGTTCCAGTTGCAGTATATTGAAAATTACAATTGAAAATCGGCTAGGTATTTTGCGTGCAGGAATATGGATCATACATGGTATAGTAGTAGTGTAAATTTTTGTTGGATTAAATTATTTTGAGTTGCTCTCTCTGATTGACGAAACCACATTCCAATTCTTTCTTTTGTTAATTTTATGTAAAAGTTTGTAAATTACGGCCGTAAATCTTTTACACATCTGTGGAAGAATAGAGCATTTTAAATAAAGTAACAATGTAAAAATCGGACACATACATCCAGAAATTATTAACTCCATTATTTTTCTCTTGAAAAAAAAAATGGATTTAGGAAAATGTTGGTGGAACTACGTACTATTACACGCATGACGATGGATTCCCAACAGAAAATCCTCGTGGTGGGTTGGTAAGTAGGGTTTATTGAATTTATTCAGGCTGAACCTTCTTTAACATCATATCAGTTTTTTTGAAAACTGAACTTCAGTTTTATTTATTTATTTGTTCTTTTTTTTGTAGGTTCTGCCCAATTTCCATATGTACCCAAGTAATCCTGGTCACATAGCTCATATGAATCCTAAAGCCAATGCACCGTCTTTTTTCATGCCAGACGAGCTAAGAATGGTAAGTTCCAAAAATTTCATAATTTGGCACTGTATTTTCCTAGCTATAATAATAATAATAAGTTTGTTGCAAACGCAATCGGAATGGCAAAGATCTGGTGATCACTAACTGCCATCCGAAGTTTTAAAAATTGTAAAATTTATTGGTTTAAAGGTTTAAAACGAAGACGATTGCCCAGCTGTAAACGAGGGGTTTATGGTATAGGGTTGGGGTCACAAATGCTGTACCACCAAGGTTAGACCTGCAGGGACACAGTGGTCCCCGATGGCATTGCCAAATGTGAAGGACGAGTGAGGGGAAAAGCCGTATCATTGTCAGTGTTTAAAAATAAATGTATAAAAAAAATAAAATAAATGCATCGCAGTTTAATCTTGGCCTAAACCAATTGTCAATCATAATCAAGATAAAATAAAAATAAAAAAGTTCACCATAATAAAAAAGCTATGGTCACCAGGAAAGACATGGCCAAGAACAAGCAGGCATTACTGGGCATACACCAGTCCAACAATCACCACCCAACTAGCAGGCAACAACATAATTGGGTCGTTTCAAAAATTTGGCAGAGTTAAACTCGTCAAGATGATGTCTGAAGCTGTTGACGGAAGCAGCCGTAACGATGAGCTCAGATAAAGCATTCCACACTGATACCACACTAACGGAAAAAAGTACTACCAGCAATTAAGTCTGGCCGAGGGGAGAAGTAATTTGTAACTATGACCCCTAGTCCGCTCACATGGCTAAGGTCAAAGAATGGTAAATCTATTTCCAGAAAGCCGCATAGAATTTTAAATGTCAAAATTAGGTCAGCCTTAAGTCGGCGCAGTTCAATGGAGTCCAGCTCGAGACGCTTCAAACGCAGATAACAAGGCAGTTGTGCAAGGCCAGGAAGCCGCTTTGTAAAACGACGCTGCACCGATTCCAAATGGTCAATGTCTCGCAACAGGTAAGGGAACCAAACCTGTGAAGCATACTCCAAAACCGGGCGAACATAAAGTTTAAAAGTACGGACTTTAGTTTCTACACAGCCGGAATTAAAAATCTGGTTCACAATTCCAAGACGACGATTAGCATTTGCCACTATGTGATACAATGGGCAGTGAATTTTAAGGACGAGTCAAACCAAACACCAAGATCCTGAACTGAACAAACACTCGGAAGGGTGGTCTGGTTCAAAATATACGAGTGGGAGCTGTTAGAATGTCCTATATGAAAGGATTTACACTTATCATCCGAAATAGGCAGCTGGCAATCCACAGACCAACCAGCCACAAAATTAATTGCGAGTTGCAATTGATATTTTGCGGTCGAGTGTGCAATAACATAGTGCTGCTTTAGGTCATCAGCAAATTTCTCCTGACTTGAATTGACTGGGTTGCAACACAAGTCATTTAAATACAAAATGAATAGATATGGCCCTAAAACCGACCCTTGTGGAACCCCACTGACAATCTGCACTGGTTCCGAAAATGAGTTTCTAATTTTCACACGTTGGGTACGCCCAAGCAAAAAAGCCGCAAGCCAGATTGAGTGCATCTGCTTGGTTAAAAGAATCTCATGAATCACTGGCAATCCAGCACGAACTATTCCGTGGTTTAGTGCTTATGAACCTACAAGGCCCCTCAAATCATTCAATTCAGCATCTCATCATCAGGGAACTGGCGGAGCGCCATGCGAAAAAATGGCATTGAGCTGCCTTGTAAATGCGGAGGGCTACGAGTCGCGTCGCGGTCTGCTTTCCACAACAGTAGATGCACGTCGGACATTGTAAATAATGTACATTTTGTAAATTAATTACTTGTGGTGGCCTGAAGAAGACAGACTAAATTTCCCATCCTTAGCCAGCAGGTTGTCGAAAATTCGTAGATTCACATTTTGTTGATGTTTTCGAATTTGAGCGTGAAATTGTCTTTGTGGAGCATCTCATGTACACAATTTTTAACCGAGTACCTCCCCATTGAAATTTTGTTGTCTGTTTAAGACACAATTTTCCCGATCATAGCTTAAGGTCATGGTCTTCCACCCATCCATTGTGCTCTGTGATTTCCGATCCATTTCCCATGTGCTGTGCATGCATGTAACTATCATCATCTTTGTTGTCAAACTGACATGTGATAGGACATTGGCTCCTTGATCATTTTATTTCTAGTTGGAAGTTGTGTAGAATGCTGACAACAGAAATAATTCACAGCTAATATTGTTCGACCCGTATGAAGACTTTTATAATTTTGTTAGGTTTTGATAACTTTTTTGGAGGCCACGGTCTTCAAATATTTATAAGAAGTCCTAATTTGGGTCGATTTTTGCGTCTCAGCAATGCACTCATTTACATTGGGACATACCTTGTGAAGTAATTAAAAATAATAATTTTTTTTTTGCGATATGTAAAGCTGGTAAGCCAAAATTTTGAGTTTCCATATTGGAAACAAAAATGTTACTGTACCAGAAATAGGTAGATGATTGTTTTTTTTTTTTAAGACTGCTAGACTGCTGATTGTTAAATCAGATGCAGGTTTGATTTACGTTAATATAATATTGGGATTCATGTTTTTATTGTTTCCTGAGCGCTTAACAGGAAAATTGAGAGGAAGACGTTACCACAGGTTTGCGGCATGATCTCTTAAAATTGTTTAAGAATGCTTCACTAATTATAGCCTGCAGGACTATGCTGTTGATATTAAACAAATGATTGTCAACAAGCTTGAAATCTTCACAATTTTCTGTTCTTTGCATGGTTATTAACATTTTTTTTTTTTTGGGCATTTCAAAGAAACTGCAGATTTACCGCTCCGTCCAACCAAACATTAATGCGTTTCAGCTGGAAAAAGGGCCTTTGCTGCCTACGTACTGCTGTCACATCAGTGAAGCCAAAAAATCCATGAAGATCGATTCTAAACAATCGAAATCGTGAAACTGAAGCTTCTCAATAAGAATTATTGAAATAAGATGTGTAAAAAGTAAACGTCATGGGATCTCTTGGAGAAAATTGGGATGGGATTCTAAATAATCGAAAACGTGAAGTAGAAGCTTCATGTTTTCATTGCAAATAAGATGTGGAAAAATTAAAATGTGTGTGGGTGGGTGGGGGGGGGGGGAGTTAAAAGTAAAGGAAAATTTTAAAAAATAGTAAAAGGTGGAAAAAGCAACTCTTAAGTGATAAAGTTGGTATGGGCTTCACACTAATTAACTGGAGTTTTTTATTTTCTTAAAATTTTACATTGACATTTACAAGATCACGTAAAGAATGCCAATGTTAAATTGTGTCTTAATGTTCACAGGATATTCTTCACAGGCATAGTCTCATGATGGCACGTGTTGACCCAGAGCAAGCTCGAGGTAACAATGAAACTGCAGCATTTTATTAGTTAAACCTGTGTCTCCTCTGCAATAGAAAAGAAAGAAAAAATATGTTATAATTATACAAAATAGTGTTTGCAATGGATTGACTGTAGAGTAGTCTGTTGTAAAAGAACCAGGAGTTTAGTATGCAAGTGTAGGATTTTCTTTGTGTTTTTATTGGTTGTCCAGCAGGCATTGTATTTCATGAACACCCCTTTTGAGAGCGTAGAAAATCTTTACGATTAATTTAATTTGCTTCACAGAAAATGGCGTTACGTAATTGATTTTGAACCATAGGTGGGTAATGGAGGACAAAAAATATATTCTCGTGGAAGAATGTGGATTTCTTCTCCACGTGTCGTAGTCATGTTGCATTTGAGGAAAATAAGTTTATTCTGCAACGGAGGATTGGTTACAGGATTGCCTCACGGTTGTACGAGGGGAACAGGGGTTGGGGCAAAGGGGACCTTGCTTCATCTCATTGAGGCAAAAAGTAAAGCCATCATGCTTGGGGTTGCCAAATTTGCAAAATGGTTATTTTGGCTTATTGATGAAATCAAAATCTCACCACTCACACTTTGAAAAAAAAAAGAAATAATAATAGTCTGCCCATTCGCATGGCCTTAAAATCGGGAGGAAATTGTCAAAATATTCTATTGTGGTGTCTCAGTTCATTTGGGTGAACTTTGTTCAGTTTTTTTTTTTTTTTGGTGGGGGTGGAGGGTTTTGGTCAGTGCCGCAGCTAACCTTTTTCAAAGAGGGTGTGCAAGGTTAAAATGTAGGGCCCCCAAATCTAAACAATTCTGGGTTCATGATTGCACCCCCCTTAATTGCGGCATTGGTCTTGGTTTAAAATTTTGCCCTGGTTTTCCGCTGACCTTACTATGGTGTTAGATTTCCTTTATGCTGTTCCAGGCCTCCTGAAATTTTGGGTCGTGCTTCAACTTGAGTGTTGATGCAAAAGAAAAATTATGTAGTAATTGGGTTGTTAAAGAGTCTAGCTGTCACTGTTGAATCATCAAAGAGTAAGGGACATCCGACAAGTTTGGTATTTTTAGTAGGCATATTCAGCTTTTTTGTGATTGAAAAAAGCATCTTGTGTCATTCTGTACCGATTACGATAGTGCATCACATCCCGAGACAACCTAGAGTCAATATCTATATTTATAGATGCTTATTTTTCGAATGAAAGTTGCCCTTTGTATTTGGGGTTGTGCCATTCGTGCTGCACTAGTTGTTAACCGAAATTGCGAGGTGGCGAGCTAGTGAGTCCATGGGTGTAAGTTTCGCCCTGCATGCTGGCCATGCTTTACAACATTGTAAATATGTGTGTAGCTTTGTCAACAGATAACTAATTGACTTGTGTTAATACTTCATTCCTGGCTGCTTCTTCTGTAAGTCAAATTATAGATGTCTGCATACATGAGGGAAGCAACAATTCCTTTTAGCTACAATCTGTAGGACTGTTCCGATACCACTTTTTTTTTTTATGCGATACCGATGTTGGCATGCATAGTATCTGCAAAATCGATCTGATACCAATATCTACGAACAGCTAAAGATAAAGCCAATGCAAATACCTTAACTTAGGCCTACAAATCACTCTTTCCGAGTCTGCACACAAGTAGTAACTAGTAGGCCCTACTTGTTTACATTGCATAAATAAAATTTAAAAAATAACTTGAGTAAAAGGCAAAGCTATTGCCCAAGGTGAACAAAAAGCCACAGGAAAAAAAAATAATTTAGTGTTGGTTGCAAGTATCAGCTAAAAATGGATCGTGTCAATCCGATACCGACACCGTGGTATCTGCACCGATACGATTCTTGTACCAGTTTCAGAACAGCCCTAACATTCAGTAGTGGATCTAAAGTTATAACATGGGGGGGGGGGGACTTTTCTGCGAGGTGCACCTGTATATGTATGTGATTTGAATACTGTTATAACTTTTTCTGCACCCGGTATACTTGGTACTAGGGGGCATTCAAATACGTCATCAGGAAAGGGGTTCAAATACGTCATCAGGAAAGGGGTTCGGTAACTGGTGATGATTGTTGATGAGGGGGGTAGCCAGTTGATGACCTAAGCACCATTACCCCAGTAAAAGGGTGAAAATACGCAAAAAAAAAAAAA
>JAHWFP010079469.1:29104-86331 GCA_023313725.1 Lithobius niger
AAAAACACCACTCGGTGGGGGGGGGGGTAGAGTTAACAATGACGAATTACTGGAGGGGGGGGGGTTGAGCGATTGATGATGGGGAAGTGGGTCAAAAGTGGCCAATTTCTTCATGACTTAATGAAAGCCTCCCCCTATCCCATCGAGAACCACTATGAACAGTATCTTTTACAACATCGGACAACTTTAGACTTGTCAGTTGTAGGATTTGATTTGATTGCCTTAAATGCCCATTGGCCATGGCAGTAAATTTGGAAAAATTTGCGGGACGGCATTACATTTGTTCAGGGAGGGCAGTTCTCTATCATCTTGCTGGTGGTAATTTAACAAGCACGAAACCGGACTGGTTTCAGCAAGCTGAAAAGCAGAATCTACTGCTTGTTAGAGTTTTCGTTCTACTGAATGTTTTAGACCTAAGTGGCACTTTCATCACTTGAAATCGAGCTTGATTACAAGTGTTCAACTGCCATTACTAAGCTTAAATTTAGATCCCCCCCCCCTCAAAAAATTCTTTGATACAACATTGTTCGCTGGAGGACCCTTAGCCCTTTCTCTTCCAAATTAAAGTGTGGTGATTTTTTTTAGGTTAATCGTTGGATTCAAACCGGTATTCACTTGGTTTGGAGACTGCGACACTGACCACTGGCCTGTTCGTGCTCACTTTGCTCGGGAGTCCCTGGAGCCCCTCACAAAGCTCGCGGCCTGCCTGGGGATTTTTTTTTTGTCCCTATCTTGTAGCTGTGTACTAGTGTTGGGCGGTACCAGAAATTTTTCAGCCGGTGCCGGTACCAAGCTTAACACCCCGGTACTCGGTTTTCTCCGGTATTTACGAATGAGGCGGTATCTGGTATTATATCTGTGGTGCCAACCGATTTTTATGTAACATATTTTATTGAAAAATGCGTTTTGTTGCGATAGTTTTAATGGAAAAATCCTCTCTCATTAAACTTAATGCATGTATTTTGACATATTTGATGTAAAACCATCTTCCAAAATTTATATCTGTCCAAGTAGAAATGCAAACATACACAAAACATTGGTTGTAGCATCAAAGTAAAACAAATTTGCTTTTGTGCATTAGAATTCCAATTTTACCATTATTGATCTTTAACTGATTGTTGCATTTTTGGTACCGCGGTACACCGCGAGAACCGGTTTACCGCCCAACTCTACTGTGTACGTTTGTGTACTCCATGAGAGAAAGTGTTAACAGAGATCGTGGTCCATTCCTTTTCTGTTTGGTGGCATGCTGGCATTTGCTAGTACAAGGCTATAGGGTTAGTGTATCTTTTTTTAATGTAGGTAGGTTAAGACAAAATTTGATTTTATGTTCCCTTGCCTTGGAGACCAGGGCACCAAGACCTTAACTATACTTAAATGGCTATACTCTGGTTTCCAGGGAATTATCACAAACTCTCACGACAGTTGCATAAGGCATATTTTTTATTTTTTTTGTAGGGTTAAAAATTGCTAGGTAACATTTTGTATGCATTTTAACAGATCTTCCTCGAGAGGTTGACAGCTACCACAATCTTGTGCCGCTTGAGGTCCTTCCAACTAATGCACTGGAGAAATCAACCACATTTAGTTACGTCACCTCGGTTTTTAAGGCCACAAATATGAAGACGGGGTTGGTATACTGTTTAAGGAGAATACATGGTAAGCTTGTCGTTAATTCTATTCATGAATGTCAACCTTGTTATCACTTAAATGTACAGTAATTCATTTCTAACGAGCTATGTTTCTACTGTGACGCATGCTACTGTGTGCATGGTCGTAAGCAATTTAATGCTTTAATGAATTTTTAAAGGCTGTAGTTTGGTTGGTGAAGTGTAAAATTTGCTATTTTTTTTTTATATCTGCTGAAAACAAAACAAAAATAGTGATGATTTAGAAGTGGCGCTTGGCTTCAATTGTAGCAAATGGGTTATTTTGAAAGGTAGGCTACAAATAGAAGTGGAGACGCTACTTCAAAAATATCGACAATGGAATTATGCAGTCTTGTCGTCATCAGCTTTTTCAACTTTTTGTTTCTTCTACTCGACTCGCATCAATCGGTCTAATGTTAGCCGAGTAGAAGAAACAAAAAGTTGAAACAGTTGATGAAGATAGATGGCGTAAGTCCACTCTTAACACCAAGTGAAAATTGTCTGTCGAAAATTAATCATGAATATAATGCTTCGAAGTCGTAAACCGTACGAATAAATGAGGTAACCACTACCGCAGCGGCTCCAAGCTCATCCACCATCGTTCTGTATATGTGGAAGGTTGTACTATCACCATTGGTGTAAAAGGTAAATCAAGGTCGCCGCTCACGAAAATGATGTCAGTTTTTTCCCAAATTCACGAGCCTCGCTCGCGCTCGCTGCAGCTAACTACATAACATCAGAAAACGCAACCAAAAACTTAGCCGGAAAACTTCACGCATTGGAATCTTGATAGGCCGGCCATCTTGCTTGGAGCTTCTGCGGTAGTGGACCCTAATTGAGTTTCTATGTGCCATTCATAAATATTTTTGCCTGACGCCTGTACATATTTGCATTCGTTACCCCGAGTGCTGTCTTACCCTAGAGATTTAAGGTTTAGATCCAACCAGCTTGCCTTAAGTGCGCATGCGCATCCCTCCAGTAAAAGAGCCCGGTGCAAAGGGCATGCATCCAATTTTCTGTAGCAACTGCCATTGTCTATCGCTTGTGTTTTTCCCTCCAGCGAAAGCCTTTCAGGCTTATTTTCAACCTTTTAACTTTTTTTCCCTGTTTACCGCTGAGTATGCTGCCTTCGTTTTTATGGCATCCTGACATCCTTCAGGGGTTGTAAGGGTTTATGGAACATTTTGGTTGATTATTTTTAGCCCCTTCTGGCCATTTTGTGAATCCCAAGGGATATTTGTTTTGTCTCCAAAAATGACCTTCAAAGTGTCGTCCAGAAGAAGAACAAAGGGCTTGTTATCTGAGCTGTAGCAGGGTCTTTAGCCCACAATTGTTACGAGCCTTCGTACGCAAGCTACATTCAATTTTCTACCTCCTATAACTTTGTGTTATTTAGCATTACCTTTCCTCAAGGGTTAGTAAATGGACGTTGAAACTGACAACATTGTTACCTTCAAGTTATAGTGTAGAGGCCCCAAGGAAAGTTAAGACCGAGAAGAGAGATGACCTCCATGCACATTCCATACATGGTGGTTTGCTGAGTAATAGTCCTGTAGAGGTCGACTAATAAAAGAGTGCTAGACACATCGTTCACCAATATACAATACTGCATCCTTAAAGCACCACATCAGTTAATTTATTTTAGGGGTTCTGACAACCTTTCTTGTTTTTGATATTTCGATAAACCAATTTAATTGTCTCGGACTAAAAATTGGTACACATAAAAATATGGTGAGTGGGAAAAACCTCCTTTGTTGATTTTTGACATCGCTGATTTAGAAAAATGGTTTAAACATTTCGTACTGGTAAAAAACAAATTACTTTTGTTGGAAGATACTGGACAATTCTACAGTAGACACCGGGTATAAAGAGCTCCGTTTTAAGGAATTAATTTGTTTTAACAAGCACAAAACCGGACTGTTTACACGGTCGAGATGAAAAAAGCATTTTGTGTAGTAGCCTGATAAAGACGGACTGGCTTCAGCACGCTAAAAAGCAGAAACTTAAGCAGAGCTCCATTCGACTAAATGCTAGGCACCCATGTTTAGACCTATTAATGGCAGTTGATCACGTGAAATCAAGCTGCTTTCACCCATAGAGATCTCTAGACAGACTGTGTCTCCCTTGATTTTGAGTTATTACTTTTAAAAAACAGATTTTCGACAACCATTCTAACAGATTTGGTGCTATTTTCTCCAGGATATAACAAAATTTCATTTATAGGGACCCTTTTTTACTGACCCTTGAGGTTCTTTGTAAGCGATATCGACTGAGTAGCAGGGGCTGAAGTTCCAAATTAGGAATCTGGATCAAATTTGCCTTCGAATATTTGTTACAGGAGTGGAAAATAGTCTTTGAAATGCTGAGCCTAAGCTTGGACAAACGATGCAACGTAGTAGCTTTAACCAATGAACATCCTGCATTTTAAACTAAATTCTTCACCCAAACTTCAACTAAACATTCAGTAAAATGGAGTTAAAAAGTTTCTTTAAATAAAATGATGCCATTGGAAAGCTACTTTCATTATGTTTAATACGGCGCAAACCTTATTTCGCTATATTGCACGGTTTAAGAGTTTCAGTAAAATAAGACGACTTGCAATTTTGTACTCTGTCACCGCATCTGTAATGCAAAGTGCAGTTCTTGGAGTGCAGTTTGTTCCGGTGCATCCGAATAACTCAATCCTAGCTGCAACCTCTCTTTTTTTGTAAAGTTATCTTAGTGTTTTAAAACAAATTGACCACGACTGAATTTTGTAATGTTGGTGGGAAACAAAAAAAAAACTGTTTTTGCTTCCATCCAAAAATACTTCCATTTAATCTTTACGCACTGTAGATATGAACATAGGCTACTGTCGAGTAATTATTTACCTTTACGATGTATGAAAATAAACCCTAACAAATGAGTCTTAATGTAGAAATGCAATACTTTTGTTTCCTCGAAGTTAACTTTTCATTGACGCTTTTAGGTTTCCGCCTGGTGAACACAAAGTGCATGATTTTAGTGGACATGTGGAAAAAGCTGCAACATTCCAATATAGTACAGCTGAGAGAAGTCTTTACAACTAAAGCGTTTGGTGAACACTGTAAGTTGAACATATTCTTTATCCTTGTTCTTATTTGGCTCTTATCCATTTAAGTCTCATTAAAGCCTTTACATTTTAATACAATTTGTTGGCTAATAATAACACACAAAATGAATACGAGAAGTAGCAGACAAGTTAATATGATTGTCCTAAAGACAATGTGTCGTTTGCTCCAGTAGATCAACGGAGTATATCAAACGCGAAACTCTTTTGCCAAGTTAATCCCACTGAGTAATAGTTCAAAGGTTAAACGAAGTACACGAAAATTGCTTACTGCGCAATTTTCAATTATTTCCTGTAACATTTGAAGAGTTAAGCTTGCGCGTGAGCCAGTTCCTGAGCAAAGCACTGCAGCTTTGCCCACTCGTGTCATTGTCACGCTAATGCAAACGCTCTTTCAAATCAAATGTGTGAGCAGGCGCACGAGCTTGCTTAATTTAATGCTGGCCACTATTCCGATCAAACTATGCTGTTTCACAACTTCCCCTTCTATGGCAGCAAGATTCGATGCCTTAAGGGTCAAGGTAACTGTAAGGAAGATATTTGGCCGTTTATTTTGAGCATTGACCTTTTAGCGCACCATGTGTTTCCTTCTTGTGGCGCCGCTGGAATCCGTTAATGCCTCCATTTTCCTCACTAAAAATAAAGAAGAATAACATTATACCTCCATCAGGAAACTTCACTAATTCGGCAAGAACCACCAAAAGTTCCCTCATTAAACTTTCCGTGAAAGCTTGACGCCGTTCACCTTCATCAGAATGCAACGAAGCATAAATTTAAACACGAAATTTACATGGTTGTGGCTACCATTGAGCAGACGACGCGTCAGTGAGAGAACCATTGTTCTATATACATTTACGCACTCAAGCCCCACTGCTTATCAATATTGGCTTTCACATCAGAACATACTGATTGTTCCATCAACACGTGGGAGGCACCAGTCAGGTTCATGAGTGGAATCTTCTTGTAATGAGTTGACGTCCTTTGCTCCATTGCGCCGAGCCGAAGCCCTTTGCTCCCTTGCGTAAGCCGAGGCCCTTTCAGAGTTCAGACAAAACCTGGAGAACCTGGTAATTTCATGGAAAAGGAAAATGGAGCCAAAATCTCAGGTAAATTTCTGGGTAGACAAAAATTTTTTTTTCAAAATTAGGGAAATTAGAAAAATGTTTTTGTGGCTAATCTGCAAGTTCCATTGAATTAGTAGATCAGAAAAAATCCTAGGCTAACAACAAATATTTTAATTTGTGTGTTAATATATTCAAGTATCTTAGACATAACTTCATTAAACCAAATCTTAGGCTAGTAACAATGGACGATTCTCTAAACAGCTATTTTCTGAGTTGTTGAACAATTTTCGTACAAATATTAGTAAAAACATTAGCTACTGCTTTTTTCCCTAACTAAACGTCTTGTAAACACCTGGAAATTGTCATTGGGTGCACCTGGAAATGTCAGGGAAATTGAGAATTGAAAAGATACGTAGAATTAAAAAAATGTCTGAACTCTGCCTTTGCTCCCTTGTGCCGAGTCGACGCCGTTTGCTCCCTTGCGTGGAGCCGACACCCTTTGCTCTTGCTTTCAAACACCAGCAGCTGCCGAGGCATTGGTATGGACATCCCATCCTGTCGTAGATTCATCTATGATGAGCTCAAGAGGGCTCTTCCTTCATGGGATTTCTGAAGCAGTGTTCGCGAGTTCTCACCACCCTCGCAGGACTTCTGGTGCTGGAAAACACGCCGACATCCCAATCCTGTCTTGATACGGATCGTTTCCTGGTTTTCAGTGAGCTCTCGGTACCAATGCCGAGGGCGAACCTTCCATCTGCCGTATAGGAGGTCCGCAGCTGCATCTCAGAGCCCGATGACTTTCCAGAAGAAACAACAAATGGACCCTGAAAACTGCAATGGCAACAGGATGTTCGCACTTGTGGAACTCCCATAATTCACCTCTTCGTCACAAGCTTAAATCACCTGCTCCCAAACTACACGAGTCCCTTCCTGCAGTCTTGAAGCCTGGGTGGGGGACGTTCTGAGAGTCTCGTGAACTAAGATGTTTGACCACATCTTTCCTCTTTAAACGTTTTTCCATCTGTGATACTGGAGAAGATTGCTAAGATGGAAGGAACATTTATTCTCATTGCCCCAGATTGGTCCGCTGCAGTGCTGGGGTTCGTTTTCCTGTTAAAACTTATAATAATAATAATAATTTATTACACTAATGGTAAAGGGAGATCCAGAAAGGGATGGGGTGACATCCACTAATATCTGTCCCAAATTTTAAAAACATACATAAAAGTTTACAACAAGATTAAAATAAGTCCCGTTAGAGTCGATTTGTTACATTAATATTTGTTAGTTTAAAAACATCTCAAATGAATAGCGAGATCTATCTTCCGAAGACCATGCCTGAACTGGTTAAGACTCAGGAGTTGACTAACTTTGATGGCAGACCATTCCATGGTGATACAACGCGGTTTGCGACGAAGTACTTTACACAGTCCCTTCTAGCAGGGGGCACAGCGATCTTAAACGGGTGGCCCCTAGTATAGTGGTTACCGCGCATGGAGAAAAAAAAACTTGGGTCAACATCAAGCAATCCACGTACCATAGAAAATGTTAAACAAAGGTCTGTGTGAAGTCTCCTTAGCTCAAGGGAGTCCATACCCAGACATGCAAGTCTGCGATCATAAGTCATGTCATGCATGCCTGGTAAATACTTAGTAAATAAAGGCCCTCTGAATGGATTCAACATGCTTTATGTCCTTAACCAGATGGGGGTCAGACCTGACTACCGTATTCAACAAGCGGTGTGACATAGGTCTTAAGTCATTACTACTTTGTCTTGACTGCCTCAGGAAGCTGCCCATGGAGGGAGAATTGGCTCACCCAGAAGAAAGGAAGGATCTTGCTCTCAAGTGCTGTCAGTCCTAAAACTTCATTACTGGGAACTGTGTTCCAGTTCGTCCAAGTGGATGGCCTTTCAGAAATTGCGAATCGTATTGTCTGCTTCTGCCGAGGGAGTATAATTCTATGAAGGCAAGTGTCTTCGATAGCATCGTTGGTGCTGCGGAAACCGGACTGACCTCCTGGCTCCATCTTTATGGTAACACCGTAAACACGTCGTCCATCAACTCCATCCTTAAACTAGCTAGTCTTGCCACTTGTCATCAGAGACTTCAGGATTACCAGCCCCAGCAAGACCTTCAGAATGGAAAGACCTATCACTAGGTGGAATTTGTTTCCATAACTGAGCTTCCTTTGGTGCTTACTAGTCTCGTTCAAGGAACACTATGTTGCTGGGAATCCTCACCAGGAAGACGGTCTTCCTTTTCGCCCTGGCTTTTGGAAAAAGCTCCGGCAAGCATCAAGTCCTGATTAAGGACGGAGCTTGTTTTTTATTTTTTTTGGTCTAAACTACAGGTCGGTGAGGCTTTTGCTGTGAGCCTCATTCTGGCAAAGACGCAGGTAACCACTGAATCTTCAAGACCAGCTTCAAGATCCTTCATGCCTCCAGTTCTAGATCCCTTGGCAGGGAACAAAGAGGAGACGCTACAGTGTCCTATTAGAGCCCTGCACTGCTTATCTCTATGCTAGTAAGGATCTGAAGTGGAGAAAAGCCTGGACGGACTTTTTTCCTCTCCGTCAGATCCAGTTCAGGAACAAGCGACTCAAGCCATAAGGGGTTCCTGGATTCGCTTAGGAGAACACTGATGAATTCTAGGCTGCCAACAATAGTTAGAAGATCGCCCACGATATTTAGGACCCTCCTCCCCCACTTCGGTTGCTTACAGCTGTGTCCCATTAGAAGACACCCTTCAGGTTGCCTCCTTGAAATGCGAGACCACCTTTGTTTCTCACTGCCAATAGACATGACCACCCAAGCTACTGCTTTGCCTTTCCTTGGAACGCTCCGTACATCAGAAGATCCTACGCAAGCTGCGGGGGTCCCACCAGCTAACCCGGGAGGCGACAACAGGGCCATTCAGTTTGTTGAAGTCTCAACAATGCAAAAATTTAAATTGTGGTTATTTTGCGATAAAAACATGCGAGTTACTATTCCCCAGCAAGAATGGGTACATTTTTATCTCTAGAATACCCATCCTGCCTCGCTCTCATTTTTGCCACTTACCGTCCCCAATGACCCAAAAGATGGTTGCCACTTAGCCCTTGCACGACACTTATGGTGTCTGGATCCAGCGATCATGGGGTATGTTAGTTGGGAGGAAGCAAGGATTTTAACTCTTTATCAGGAGCAATTTATTTTCTTCTTAAAGCAGACAATAATGCAAAAATTTAATTGGATAGGTATTCTAAGGATAAAAGCAGATTTACCCCTTCTGGCTGGGTAACTGTAAATCACATACTTTTTCTAATATTTTGTTTTTCTATCATTTCGTAGCCATTGTGTTTGTCCATGACTATCATCCTGGAGCGGAAACCATGATGGCGCGGCATTTTGGTGCTCCCAGTTCCGTTGCAACGACTTCTAATGCTCAGCTGAGTAGTTCAGAGTCCCTGCCTCGTACTTTCAGTCAAACTAAGACAGGTGGGAGTCTTGCTTGCCAGTGTAAAGCATGTGTAAGATCCGACACGGCAAGTAACTAGTGTTAATCGGCCCGTATATTTATAGGTCCTCGGCAACATGCTGGTCTTCTGCCAGAAAGTATGATTTGGTCGTACGTTGTTCAGCTGAGTTCGGCGCTGCGCACCATTCATGCTGCTGGGCTAGCATGTCGTACACTGGATCCCAGTAAGATACTCATCACTGGAAAATCCAGGTAAATATCAGTTGTCTATAGCAGGGACAAAGTTTTACTGTTATTCAGTTACTGCATTTTGCAGAATTTCTGACTTTTTCTCTCGGGTTTTTTTTTTTCATCAAGTAGTCGAGTGTGAGCTACCACTAGAGATTTTGCAGGATAGAAAATTTTTTTAAATGCTTACCAGTTGACTCACTTTAAATAAAAAAAAAAATCTATTGCCTTGCACCGTAATATTTGCCATCCTAACGCTTAAAAAGAATGGCAATTTTTTTTTTATTTATGTAACCATTGTAACTCCTGGAAGAGTTAAAATAGCAAACTTCATTGTTACAAACTTTGTTTACGTTGTAAGTTTACGATGCTGCCAGTCTGTTAAATAAAGAAACATTGCTGCCTCGCACGCCGATATACCCCTCTCATTTCGAGGCGGGTTAAAGATCTCGTCACGGTGACGAAAAGATGGTGGGGGCTGCTAAATTAGAAACTAATTTTTGAGTTAATGGTCTCTGCTCAATGATTTAATGTTGCAGAATTAAAAAAGCCTGCAGAAAATGTTGCTGAAGTAGGCGGTGAATTTTTATTAGGATCTTTTTGTCTTCAAGGCAAATTTACTGACATCATAAATTTCTACAGGCTCCGGTTGAATTGCTGTGGAATCTTTGATGTTTTGGGATTTGACCCCAATCAGTCCAATCCATTAGCTCTGATGCCACACTACCAAGTAAGGCTTTTGATTAAAAGTCGTGCATGTAAAAGTGTTATAGAACAACACTTAAAAGGTGTAATATTTATATTTGTAGCAAGAAGACCTTGTTGCATTGGGCAAAATTGTTTTAGCTCTTGCGTGCAACTCGCTGGTAGGGATCCAGAGGGACCATATCCAGAATTCCATGGAACTCGTCGCTCGGAACTATTCTGCTGATCTCAGGAACTTAATCTTGTTTGTGAAATTTTCGTTGTAAAATTTTTACTTTAACGTCCAGTACTAATAGATTCTTGCAGAACTAATTTAAGACACAAAACAAAAAGGTTATCCTCAGATTCTGCCTTGTCAAATTTGTTCTGGGTGGGAAACTTGTTGTTGGCTGAATTCCCACGCTACACATCAGTTTATATTACAGTCACTCACATAACGCAAAACCAAAAATTGTCCAAGTTCCACTATTCAACGATTTCTGGATATGCGTAAGTGACTGTCTGTAATATGAACTTCTATCAAAGTAAATTTTCCTAATTTACTGTATTTTCGACACATTAGTTTGTCGAGTGGAAAAATGTTATTTTGCCTTGGAACTTTTAAAAGGGTTTTGTGTTAACAGGGAGATAGGTTGGTAATAATAATAATGACTGAGGAATACATTTTTTTCTGTGGCTTTAACAGCTGCAATGGAAGTATTAGTCAGGGAACTTTTTTTTCTTATCACATTTGTAGCCATTTCCTTTTTGCTAGTTTCTTAATTAATTTTTCTGTCTTAGGTATTTGTTGACAAACCAAAATCGTGTTCGGAGTGTCAATGATATCATGCCCATGATTGGTGCAAGGTTTTACACACAGCTGGATGCTGCACAAATGCGGAGTGATGTCATTGAAAATGAACTGGCCAAAGTAAGTTGTTCGGGAATGTTAATGATTTTTTCAATTAAGGGTTTGGCCATGCAAAGTTAATTGTTTGGTTTACAGGCGCGTGCGGGGGCTTTAAATTATCGCGGTTCAAAAGTTTTTATCTCCATCTTGGTCCACCCGCTAAAATTCATATTTTCGCCAAATTGTAATCGTTTTTGACATTCCAGTATACCATTTTAACCGGCTCGAAACAAGCTTTTCAATGGTGATAATTTCAAGCCTTTAGCTCAAACCACTAAGAAGTTATTTAGCAAAAACTAAAATATTTGTAATCCTAGGTGGCGTAAATAACATATTAGCAGAATATATATTTTTTGGCTGACTGCAAACTCTTTCAGTCTTGAGCTAGGTACACACATCAAAGATATGTGGTCAGTTAAAAAAATAAATAAATAAAATAAAATGCCTGGTTACCTGGTGTTTCAGTTTGCAACTTCGCCCGTAAACCAAATAATTTTTTTTGCATGGCCTTTCCAGTCAGATTTTTTCTACAGAACTGATACATTAAAAATATGAACAGTATGCCTAACGATTTACTGAACCTATCATTGAACTTGTCTAACCTAATACCAATGCTATTACTCAAACCAGTAGCCTATACCATTACACAAAGCAGTAGTATCACAGCTTTACTGATGCAGCGTTTTTATTATTAGCCAAGTCTAGTTTCCATTAATTATTTTTCAAGTTACTGAGGTATGTGACTGTGTGAGCAAATTGTCAAAAAGGTTACGACTGGCTAGGATTGGCCAATATTTGGATCGGAATCTGCTACAAAAATAAATTCTGCTGCCAGTACGAGTTTTGGTCTAGTGCATATGTGGTAAAACTCCAAAAAATTAAATTATGGGTGGTTTAAATCGGACGAGCTAAAAATGTGTGGTTTATGTTATTTTAAGAGTTTTGAGGGTAGTTTAACCCTTTTGAACCTAAGTGACAGTACAATTTTCCGATTAACTCTTTGCGCACTTGACCAGAGAAATTCTCAGGCAGGACAAACATTCCACCAGAACTAACACGACACTTTTTTTTAAACCAGAACTGTTAATTTCTTAATTTACGGCTCATTAGATTATCATCACATTTTTCCTCTAAAGAAAGAGGAAGTGAATAGTGGCTTATTGCGTGTAATGATGTGTAGTAGGCGAGAATTGCCCAATTTGCTTTGACCTGTGAATTTTAAAGTCCCTTCATTCTAGAATTTTAGTTCAGTCTTTCGAGCAGGTAGGTGAAAAGCCAGTGGTTAAAATATGGCTGCCATGAACAAGTGGCATGCCTGGTGGAAATCGTAGTAAAATAACAGCGGTCTAGGAATACAAAAAAATGGCAGACGTAATAATTGTATTGTTAATTATTGAGCAGAAAATAAGGGACCATCGTATGCGTATCTGTAACAACAAAATTCTGAAGATGGCTGTATAAAAGCGCTAACGATAACATCCACTGGATATTTTTCTATTACAGCATCTGTTACCGCTTCCAACATTTTTTTTTTTTTATTTATTTGTTTACTTTTTAAAATCTTGAATACCGTACAAGTAGATTAAAGTTCCTCAATATTCACAATCGTTGATACCCGTTGATACCCCATTCTTCTGGACCGCCATCATGACCGGTTGCCCAATCCTTTTGATCATCTACTCCAGCATATAAAACTGGTGCTTGTGGGACAGTAAAAAAGAACCAAGAGCACTTGCCCGAGTTTCCTGGAAAACTAAAGAAAGATTGTCAGTTGAAAACCAGCGGCGACATACGTGCTGGGAAGTGGCATGACAAGTGTGACATGCAAATGCTTACGACAATAAACGAAGGCAAAATGGTGATTACGCAGAGCGTCGACAGGAGTACTTGAGAAAGGCAAAGCCAGCATGTGTTGGAGATTAAAATGCAGACAGAAGGCTCGTAGACAAGTGAAAATGTAACTGAGCTTCATCGCGTGTGCCAGAAAGAGTACGAAATGATACATCAAATTATTTTTTTTCAGGGTTCGCACAGGGTGCTTACAGTGCTTATAAGTCCTTATTTTAATTTTGACATTTGTAAGGACCTTATAGTGCTTACATGGTTCAAATATGGTCCAAAGGTCCTTAACTTTAACTTTAACTTTAATTAATTAGCATTAAATCGCCCCTTCCGGGCATTACAAAATGCAATACAAAACAAAACATAGCAACAAAACACAATACCATAGGCTGACAAAAACCGTCAACAACAACAATCACCAAAGGGGAAAAAAAAAAAATTACAAAAATACAATGGACAGTACGCTTATTCAAAGAAGTATACAAGTTGTGGTGCTTCAGCGAAGTGCTTATCAAAAGCATTTTTGAAGACGTTGGTGCTTGAGGTAAGTACAACGGTCTCCGGGAGGGCGTTCCAAATGGGAACAATCCGGGCAAAAAAGGTGTGACGCGCCCACTCGTGTCGATGGTAATTGACAGCGAGTTTCAGCGGATGACCGCGCGTTTATGCTCGGGTATTGATCTGGAAGTGGGAGCGAAGAACTGGTCCTCCGTAGCCCTGTTGCAAAATCTTGTAAAGGGTGATAGTGGCACCACGAACGAATCTCCACCATAGTGAAGGCAGTTTAAGAGTATGCAGGCGTCTCTGATACGGGATATCTGCTAAGTTTGAGACACACTTGGTGGCACGTCTTTGCACACGCTCGAGCGCACAGAGATCCTTTTTATAGAATGGGCGCCACAGATCCATGGCATACTCGAGGATAGGCCGGATGAGGGCAAGGAACAGTTTCATATAAACATCCGGATGGCGCGAAGAAATAGTGCGGCTGATCATGAGGGAGACAGTGTAGGCCTTTTTGATGGTAGAGGCAACGTGATCCGAAAAATTGAGGTTGCTATCGATGGTAACCCCCAGGTCCATAGTTTGATTTACGGAAGGAAGCTGGGATGTTCCCCAAAAGTAGTCCCTTTCGGGGTTGCACCTTCCCAGATGCATCACAACCGTTTTCTCGGGGTGCATTGAGAGTTTCCAGGTAGCGCACCATTCAAACATCTTGTTTAAATCGTGCTGAAGGTCAGTGAATAAATTTCCAGTGTTGAGGATAGCACGAGTTTTGGAATCGTCAGCAGCCATGTTCACGAAACAAGAAGAGTTTCCAAAGTCATTAAAATAAAGCAGAAACAGTAGTGGTCCCAAGACCGAACCCTGTATAGTACCGCTGGTAACAGGTATAGCTCTCGAATGATGCCCGTTAACCGCCACAAACTGTGTCCTATTGGTTAACCATTGTTCGATCCAGGACAGGATTGGTCCCACAATACCATACCGCCTCAATTTGTGAATAAGTAGGGGATGGGAGACTATCAAATGCCTTAATACAATCCATGTAGATAGCGTCAACTGGGACATTGTTGTCAAGAGCGATAAAGACGTCAGAATAAAATTAAGATTGGTAACAGTAGACCGATTCGATCGGAAACCATGTTGCCCGTCATTCAGTAGACCTTCGCTAGTCGTATAGGTGAAAAAGTGCTGGTAGATAATTGACTCGAGCACTTTACCCAGATGCGCGGTGACACTAATTGGACGATAATTGCTTGGATCATGCCTGGAGCCCTTCTTGAAAAGAGGCGTAATTATCGCAGTGCGCCATTCCGGTGGGACGAAGCCTGTGTCTACAAAGTTTTGGAACATCTTGATAAGAAAAGGAATCAGTTTATCTTGGTGATGCGCAAGGAACCCGGAGGGGATACCATCAGGACCAGTTGCAGAAGATGGTTTGAGCCTTCTAAACGCAGAGATCACCGTACTAGCATTAACGATAAGAGGGGGAATACACTTGTTATGCATGGGCAGCACAGGAAGGCTCACGGCAGAAGCATCAAGAGTGAGAAAATTTTCGGCAAACGTGTCACAGAGCAAGTTAGCCATTTCACCAGGTTCAGATTTCAACTGCAGTTCCGAGTCGCGCAGGGGACCAATACTGGGGGCAGATTTCTGTGCAGATTTAGCGTACTGGAAAAATGGCTTAGGCGAATTCTTAGCAGCGGCTGCCATGCGCGACTCGAAGTTACCTTTTTCCCAGCGCAGTCTATTCTTGAGATTTTCATTCAACTCGTCATGGCGAGAAAGGTAAAGGGGGTTCCCAGAAAGCCTATACTGTGACCACAGCCTATTTCGACGCTTTAAAGCCTTAAAAGTCAGAGGGGTGAGCCACTTTGGGGAGCAAGAATGGGGGGCAAGGCGAGTGTAGCTGCTCTTTTGCAGATAATCGAGAGTCTCAGTGGTGAAGCCATCCCACATGGTGGCCACATCAGAATGCGAGGTGTAAGTTGGCAAGATGTGTTGAGTGTAAATAAAACGTTTACTGGCTTTACAAATAGCGGGACGATAGAACGACAGACGTACCAGAAGAATATCGTGATCGCTGAGCCCAAGTGCTTAAAAGTGCTTATTTTGGGCCTGAAAATATGCTCTTGTAAACGCAACTTTTAGTGCTACATTAAAAAAAAAAAAGGTTAGTGTGCAGCATATTTGATTATTAGTAAAACATTTATTAAAAAAAATCTTACGTACCTACCCTAACTGTGTAGGGCAGTGGCAACCCGGACCACTGCACTGTGAAGTTGGCACTAGTGACCTAGCTGTCGATGTGCTGTTAAGCCTCAGTCCCCCCTCCCCCTTCCCTACCCTCACCAATTTTCAAGCCATTACTGGAAACATGATTCTTTAGGCTCTATTGTTACTGAAAGGTGCTTACAAATGGTCATTATGAAGTGCTTCTAAGTCCTCAAAAGTGCTTATAAAGAATTTCTTTGATGTGTGCGAACCCTGTTTCATCTTCTGGATGTTTACATTTTGAACCCATACATTGCGTTTTTGATTGCCTTCGAAAATTTCCATTACCTGTTTTTACTGCACTGTCTCGGGTTCTCCGTGCTTCTAACAGAGCAAGAAAGAAAGTTGGTTTCCCTGCCAGTCCTGTAGTTAATCCACTGCACATACGCAGTCCTCCCTATATAAACGCTAGCGCAGCTTCATTCCGCATCTTTTTCTCTCCCAGCCACTCACTGCGGCTGCTTTTTCCAGCTCCTCGTCCAAGATTCGCGTTCCTTCATCTGCAGGATGGCGTGCTTCTCCTCGGTCCCCCCTATTGGGATGGCGGATGGGGGTTTCGCGTCTGTCTTGTGCTCCGCTGTTCATCGTTGCCGCCGTTCCTCGACACCGGCGTTCCTCTTGGTTCTACCCAGGCGGTGCAAGTCGCCATGATGTCCGGGCGGTGCGCGGATCTGTTCAGTTGAGCAACGATACTCGTCCTCTTCTCTACTGCGCGCTGCTTCTGCCCTGCCGTCTTGGTTCCTCCGCATACCGTTCTCCTCCCCGGTCCCCCCTATAGGGATAGCGGACCTGGGTTTCAATGTCCGTCCCCATGATGTCTGGGCGGTGCGCGGATTGGTTCACGACAACGGACAACGATCCTCGTCCTCGTTACCTTCCCTACTGTGCGTTACTTCACGCAGCCTTCTTGAATTGAGACGTTTCACCGCCCACTGTCGGCTTCCGCCTTTCCTCCATTCGGCGTTGCATACTGACATTTACTCAATGGAGCATAATATCCCTCCGCTCCACCACCATCTGCGCATCCTACTGCGCAGCCCTCTTTCTAATAAACACTCCGACGATGCAGCCAGCCCGTCTTTCCTCTATCCGCTGCTCCTCAACAGGTTCGATCCTCGTGTCCAACCTGCCTCTTCACTTTCCCCTCACCTACGTTCCTTTGGGACGTTCCCCTGCGATCTGTTATGGCTTTGGTTGGTTTTGTGTGCCCCTCACACGTTCATTCCCACCCCCACATTCCTCAATACCAATCTCGTTCCTCCGGAACGCCGTTTCCTCTCACTACTGGCCCCCTCAGGGAGAGTTTGTCCGCTCTCTTAGGTGAACCAGTCCTGGCCTTTTCCTTGAAACTGATTATCAATGATCTCAAAATCAACCTTTTAGCTACTCCTCGCCAGCTTGTAACACGACGGACTGCTTCACCGCTTCCGTGCCTTCTGGATTTTCCATCCCGTCCCTCACAGTGATCTATTCCCTCTCGTTCCGCCTAGACAGCAGAACAGCTCTCTCAGGGACGGGTCCATTCCTTCCTGCATCTAGCAAGACTAGATTTCCAGCGTAGTTCATTCTCCAATCATCCGGCTCCCTTAGCTAACTTGGAAGACCCAGGTCCTTCCCAGCATCCTCGTTCCGCTTCGCCAGCAGCCTTGCTTTCCGCACCAATCCTGAAACCTGCGACACAGCATTCCTCCTGTGGGAACGGTCATAAACTTCTCTGACATCCTTAACCCTCTGTGCACACGACTTTGTGCAATGCAACCTGTCTCATCCTTCTTCTTCAAACCGACGACGTTGTGCTGTTCCCAACCGTTCCGGTCCTCCGCTGCAGTTATACTTACCACCTTCGGTTACTTTACTATCAGTAACAAGGTAAACCAAGAACGGAACTAGCATGTTTCTTTTTCTGCCAAACGCCGATCCGCTCCTCCTCGTCCTCTTCTTAAAAATATGCCCTCATCCGGTGGTACCGGATTCCGTCTTCTGTCCGCCTCACTGTTCCCTCTTCTCCTCCTACGGCGCTCCGTCTGTTCCTACCCTGTCGTCCTCTTCTGGGCAAAAGGAGCTGACACTTCTCCTTCTTGGACTCCCCCTTCCTTGCGTCAGCTGTTCCTTGCGACCCTACCCTCCAGCAGGTCGGCCTTAGGGGAAATGGTTCCAAGCTATCATGCTTCCTGCTCTTACAATATTTTCGTCTTCCGGCGCTATCACACTTCATCAGCTTAACCCTTGGTCCAACTTTTTTTTGTTCAAATCAACTCGCACATTCCTCCTACACCTTGCCATTCCTGACCATGTGTTGACGACACCTTTCCATCTATAGCCTTCTCGAAGGTACTCCCAAGGACCGCATAATCTCACCCCGGTCCTGGGTCACCTCTTCTATTACAAGAATGTGCTAGGGCACCTTTCCCGTAGCAGTCATCTACGATCCGGCCCGTCCTTGTCCACACGGACCTACGTTCGGTCCTGCTTCCGGCATCTCACCAAGCCAAACAGCTGCTTGTATGTCCAACAGCAAGAATGCCTCGGAATGTACCAACTTTCTGAAATACCAATACAACCATCTCGGTTCCCTACGGTCCGAGTCTGCCGTCCTTTCCAGCAAGGACTAGGTTAGGATAGTTTTTGTTGCCCTCTTCAACAGTAATAATAATATTAACAACGCGTTTGCTACCAGTGACTATGTCTACGACGATCCCTAAGGGTTCCAGTCTCCCATTGGCGGCTGTTTCTTCTTTACCCTGGAACCTGCTTGCGACTGCTTCATCCAGTTCGATTCTGTTCACATCCGATTACTCACTGTACTTACAACCGACCAGTTTACACAACAAACCCTTCAAGATTTACAGGAACAACTTTCACCTCTCTTATCGGTTACGTTCAGGTTCGTCCGTAGCCAGGGCGCCCGTTACCAAGGTCCACCACCCATGACAAAGTCTGTTGAATGCATTAAAAACAGGTAATGGAGATTTTCGAAGGCAATCAAAAACGTATCTTACCAGCAAGGCTGGTTGAAGATAGTTTTTGTTGCCCAACCAAAAATACATTACTTGTTCTACAACAGGCGACCCGCCCTTCCTCCCCTCTCGAGTTGCCTTGAAAGTATTATAAAGAGATGTGGAATGAAGCTGCGCCAGCGTTTATATAGGGAGGACTGCGTCCACGCATGTGCAGTGGATTAACTACGGGACTGGCAGGGAAGCCAATTTTCTTTCTTTATCTGGAAGAAACACGGAGAACCAGAGAGTGCATTAAAAACAGGTAATGTTTATTTTCGGTTGGGCAACAAAAACTATCTTCAACCAGCATTGCTGGTAAGATACATATTTAGTGAAAACAGCCAAGCACCCAACATTGCTCGACTTTCGTCTAGCAATCGTACACCAAATCATTGAACGCTACAGCAAGATGCTCAAGTCGTCAAAAGAGGGTAGACGTTCCGTACAGCCAGATCCTTTGCTATTCACGGCTAGGCATTTCCCTCCTCCAGTGCCCGCCACAGAACGTAAGAGTGCAGCACAAAGAAAATGTTTTGCGTGCAAAAACACTCCAAGAAGACCAAAGAAACGTACAGACAGCCAGTACATGTGTTCCAAATGTGATAGAGGCCTGTGTATCTACCCATGTTTACATAATTTTGGCAAATTTATAGATGATGTAGCAGCTAAATATTAAAAACAATCCAATTTTGTTCATTTTTTCAAAAAAATTCATTCTAGGAGCACCGGAAAATTTTTTAACCACTGCTGAAAAGGCTAATGATGCTGTAATGAAATAATTTTATTAAACCTTAATAAATTGTCCCCGCCACTACTTTTGTATTCAGTTATGTAGGTGACCCAAAGATATACGCAACTAAATATCAATGTAATTGCCTGATAAAATTGTATATAATATAAACCAACCAACATCACAACCCCCAAAATGGAATAACAACAATCTAATGGAGTTTACAGCAAAGGCACTTTTGACCTGTGCTAATGAGCTAGTCAACTGGTATTTTTTGAAGTTGGATACCTAAGATGGTTAAACGAGTAACACAAAGGTAATGGTCAGTCCATAGACCTGGTTCATGTTTAAGTTTGAAATGGGGTTCAGCATTTAATTTTTTGTTTGGCAGTGGGTAGTAACTTTTCCCAGCTACCAGCTACTGATTTTTAGTTTACTGCTGCCTTTGTCATTAAGGGACTTTTCATTGTTATGAATGCAGTTTTAAGATTTCCTCCTGTTCAATGAGTAACCATACTTTTCAACTAACTTCACTTAGTTTTAAACGACTCACCGGCTATTGATGCATTTTTAATGCAGTTTGATGCATTTTTTATGCATTTTTGATGCATTGATGCATTTTTTTTATCGAAATACGTGGATCCCGTCCAACTGTAACAATGAAGCATTATTGTACGAGGGTCTGTTTAAAACAAAGTTGTTGCTTCTTGTGTGTCAAGGTTCATTGCTACAAATTACTTAGCTTCTTCCTGTTATTAAAGTTAATAAATAAAAAGTCACAAGTAACATTGCCCAACCACATTAAGAAGATGTGCGAGACAACTTTTTTTGAGTGTCCTGCTTGAAAAAAAAAAATTTGTTCGATTTCTAATTTGATGGCTACTTTCTGTTACAGGAAGTAGAGAATGGTAGATTGTTCAGATTGTTGTCGAAATTGGGAATCATAAATGAACGGCCCGAGTAAGCATCATAACATAATTTTCCTTTTAAATATAATTGGGACTTTTTGTCATCAAATTTTAATAATTGTGTTTTTTCTTAGGATGAATCTGGATCCAACTTGGTCAGAAACAGGAGACCGCTACATGCTGAAGTTGTTTCGTGATTACTTATTTCATCAAGTGTCCGATAACGGCCAGCCGTGGCTTGATATGGCTCATATAGTACACTGCTTAAATAAGGTATTGGTATTACTTTTAGGAATAAGTTTAGAATTTTCACGTTCGTCCAAAATACTTCCCTTTATTTATCGGCTTAAATCGTTTGTTTGTATAATGCTCTATGTCCTAACGTTTAAACTTAAAACGTTTCTTAGCTCTCCACCAGATGGCGTACTTACTCGTATCCCAGCAGGCATTGCCACCAGTCCTCCACTTTCGTTTTGTGGACAAGCCTGTGAGGTCGTGTGTTTTTGCTGCTCTTCGAAAAAATGTCCATTTTAAAATCTGAGAAAATGTTTTGCAAGTCAGCGGCACATTATGGCGGAGATAAACAGACCAGCTGAGGACGCACGAGTCGTGTGAATTTTCCGTGTTATTCCGTGTGACATTAACTTTGTTTACACTACACCGACGGCGGACTTATTGTGGCCGTAGCAATCTGTTTTCTTAGGGTTTTATTGTAGTTCCCTAGATCGTAGGCTAACGTCAACATCATCTGATATTGACCCGATAGGACTTTTTAAAAAAAAGCGGTTTGGTGATTTACTTGGAAAATCGGTCAACATTTTAACAACACGAATGCAGAATTTTAGTCACTATCATTACAACAACGACAGTACACACATTTTCGACAACCCCTTTTATTTTTTGAAACTGTCAGTTTGTCTTCTGCAGGCTGAAGCTTGAAGCTTTCTGTCAGCGTGGTTGAAACTCGTGTAGGCCCTATGGGCATATCGGAATTACCTGTACCACGCGACAGCCCCCCAGATGTTGGCTTTGCCACGCTACATTCAAAACCACCATTAGAGATAATGAACCTTGTAGTAGCACCTACCGTAAATCTTGTATTAAACGTCAACCTGAAGCTAAAACTCGTCCCCGCCTGCCCCAAATGCTTTAAGATCAAAATTGTGAAATAATGGAGTTAAAAGCCCACCCTTTAAATTGTTGCTTACTATCTTTAAAATACCTTACCTTTAGTGTCTCCTTAACTCTTTAACGGACGGGTGCGCTCAAATGCCCCTGCTATGTAATATTGTTCACAGCTATTTTACAGGTCAGATGGATTGGCTCTACCACTTTGAGACAATCCATACAATCCGAACTAAAAATAGTTTATGTTGGAGCAGTGAGGATTTGAAAAGTAAAGGAAAACGGAACTTTCAATCTAAAAGTAGTTTTTACTCTTCCTAAGATTATTCTTGATTATAGTCTTGTTGCATTTAATCACACTGATTTACTGATCCCAATTTCCCACGTAAAGCAATGTCGGAGTCGTTGGCGCTAGTGATTCCCTGCATTGTTGACTACATAGCTTTGCTGCTATCTGTTGAACTTATTGTGGGGTGAACAGTCTTAAGTTGCGTGGAACTTAAAAGTTTGTTTAGGGTCAATTGGCATGGACGATGTTCAGACACGCCCAACAACTAACAAATAATCCTGCTTGACATTATTGAGATACTGGCACTTTTCTGTTAGTCTGGTTTCCTTTATTTATTAAATAGTCATGTGTAGCACGGACTTTTAGATTGATATTTCCTACAGCAACATTTAATATGTTACATTTTATTTCTTACAGCTCGATGCAGGTGTAGCTGAGAAAGTGTGTTTGATGTCACGTGATGAGCAAAACATCTTGGTAGTAAGTTATTCAGAATTAAAACAGTGCTTCGATACTTCCTTCGGCGAAGTAATGCAGTCGGCCCAAAGCACCAAACCAGGATAACGTGGGATGAATTATAGTAAGATGATAAAGCACTGCACTGCCATGCAACATGGAAGCAGTCAGTGAGACCTCCAGGATTTTATTGAAGTGGGAAACACTTAAAAGCAAACCTAATTTAGTGTTAAATTACATAAATACATAACACACACACGTTTCTATATATATGAAGTTGGTATATTCTCGGGACAAGTGCTCGACTACCAAGAAAGAGGATCAGGATTGATCTAAAAACCGCTGTGCCTGGTGACAAAGAAGCCAGCTCTAGGTGTCGGCCTCCAACTACCACACAGCTGGACTAGATACAGAAGTGGGGAAGTGACGGCGTTCGCTTGTTGACAATCGCAATTCCATCCACGCGTGTTCATTTTCCGTCACTCGGGGCAGTTGGGCAATCTATTGCAGCTAGGACTGTGTTGAAACGACTTTGACAAAGCTGGTCGTTGTGCATGCGTCATTTGAAAGAATGAGCAGTGTAGCAAAAACCGTGTCAGTTTAGCGTTGGACTATATTTAGCTGACGAATCAGTGTGTTGGCTTAAAGGCTGTAAAAATGTTTGTCTAACCACCGCCAAGTACAAATTAAGGCATGACTGCTGTTTTCCTACGGTGGATGCAAGTAAACCATTTGACAAAAATGCTGCAATTTCCTGTTTATGTGGACACGAGCCTTCGTAATTTTTTTTGAACCCCCTAAAGTATTTTACTAAATAATGTACACGTATATGCACGTCATTTTTGATGGCTTGTATGGCAATTGTAGGTAACCGTTACAGTAGGTAACCAAAACACTTGGAGACATAGAGTAACATGGTTAACACGCCTGCATGTTACTAAATTGCTCTCTGGTGGGAAAAAATTCAAAACTACAGGTGTTACCAGTGATTTTTTTCCTCTTGTCGTTATTGCAAAGTTTGATTTTGCCATTATTCAGTAATGTACTGAGCTGACACCGATTGACTTTCGTATTGGCAATTGAGCTAATATTAAAAGTTTCATTTCTACATTAGTTTGGTTTGAAAGATTGTGGGTGGGGGTTGGAACGCTTACTGTAGCAACTACAAAAAAATTTTTGTGTTGTAGGCTATAAGACAAGAATGTTTGTCTAGTCAAGAAGTTTACTTTTGGAGTCTAAAATATTAACAAAGCGATGATTATTAAAAATATAAGCTTAGTGGTTCTGATTGGTCCTTGAAAAAACATTGCGAAATTTGTTTCTACAGAATGTATCTCGCAAACAGTTTGGTGGGGGGGGGGGGGGGGTTCTGATTGCTCTTTCTGCTCATATTTTATTGTCGCACTGTTAGGGTATTGTTTCGTTGGAATAGTAAACAAAATTTTGGTTTGACTCCATACTCAAAAGTAAATGTTCACGAGAGTACTTTAGTATGTGTCGCCGTTGAGTACGCCTGCAATCAAAAACGTAAGATTTTACGGGTACACTCACTTTCGACCTGTTTTGTTTTTGTTACGTTTGTACATTTGTTACTCGTTAATTCAGTTCCATTTCGTCCATTCCTCATTTCCACCACCAACATCGGTAACCTAATCTGCTTACACGTGAAATACTCAACTTGACTAACTACAACACAGTAGTTGTTAAAAAGCTTAGATTTTTTTGACACGAACGTATGTAAAATACTTTGCGTACTCGGTTTTCCAAGTTAAAATATGTTCCTTTGACCAAGATTTGTAGAGTATGGAGTCTGATTATGCGTATGTTAAAATTTTATGGGTTCCTGTCATACATACTGTCTTTTCTGCATATAAATTATGTACATTTTAATTACGCGTAGTGTTAAGGACGGGGGTGTGAATCTTGGAGTTTGAGGCTTCTTAGTCATTGGCTGGTAATTTAGGGCAGATTCACAATTATATAAATTACTCCTTTGAAAAGAAAATAAGATAGTAAAATATATTCTTCTGCAATTTGGGATGATACACGCAAGATAAAGTTGCTAGATTGAACTGTAAATTATTGCGACGATACAAATAGGCAAAATTTAAGTTAATGTAGGAAAGTAAACTGGCTATGTTTGTTCAATGTTCATAATTGTAGCATTGTACTTATAACTGATGTCATGGAAATGGCTCGTTGGAGGGAGGGCTGTGTTTAAAATCTCTGCCTGAACATGTTCAAGCTATGGTGCAATTAATTAAGTTTTGCTCGACAAGTAGTTTAAGCTGCTTACGTTAGGGTGCCCACACAAAAGCTAGTCTTCCTTTGGTACCCCGAATGTGGTTCTCATCAGATACTTAACTGCAAGGTGGTGCACTCAGTACCTTGGGTTACTAAAAAGAGTACGAAGGGAAATCCACTGTAAAAAGGATTGATTGAGTTGTGTAATTTCATGGACTGTTTTGAGAAATGTGATTTTGCGTAATTGTGTACATAACTGCTGCATTGACAACTTGACATTCCATTTGAATTTTTTAATGACCGAATCTAAAAATTAAGATTATTAGAACACATTAAAAGATTGTGACTGAATTGTTGACCTCATTTATGTACGTACATTATTATCAAACGGAACAACCACATAAGCTTCAAGGTCAGCAATATACTGTGTAATAATTATATGGGTATCATTTCTTCCGATCAATGGTGATATTATGGCTAGTCGTTCAGGTTCGTAACAAGTGATTAAAAACGAAGACTATTTCTTGCTCAAACATTTTGTTACACCACTTGAGTATATAATTATTGGTGAATGTGGTTACGGGTTGAGCCACTGGTATAGATGAATTGGTTTTTGTTGAATTTGTGACTTGACCGTTAATTTTTGTGAACTTGTGTGCTAAAGTGTTAGTACTCGAGATGTATTTGTTACAGGTTAACGCTGACATTATGATAAGGTTTAAGCGGTTATTTAACTGGTTATTTTTTCTTTCAGCCAGCCCATTGCGTTTAAAATGTTTAAAAAAAATCTTAATTAAAAGGACTAAATTGGTAGCCGAGCATTTTGCACAAGTAAGGGGGACAATATAGGCTGCAACGAAGGTTTATCAATGTGGTTATTATGTATACTATTGTATTTATAGATCTTGAAATTATTTACACAATTTTTGTCCTTGTTTTGCAAGGGAAAATGTGTATTAAAATATTCTGTACAGTGTCCTTTGTATAGAAATAAGGATTGTAAAAATTTTGTTTGTAAATATTTTTTCATAATAAAGAGTAAATTTGTCATTGGGAGTTGTTTATTTCCCATCTGTTAAGTCAGGCTGATTATGGAGGAAAGATGTTAAAGCATCTTGTTAACAATAGTTAAAATAAACTTCCGGTTGCCCATGTTGGGACGTCCATGATTCCGTAAAAGTATTTTCACTTTCATTCAAAAATACTAACCTTGCCAACAAGGTCCACTTCATTTTGGGCACGGACCAGTTCGGTTAATATTGCCGCTAACAATTATGTCCAGTAATTCGATTCATCCAGGAGCATGTGCGCACCAACAGAAAAGCTCCAGGAGACATGCACATATTCTGCTTGAATGTGATTTTCGCTCAATTCCGTGCGCTCAGAGAATGATAGAAAATTAAAAAAAAACTTGCCTGAAATCCAACCAGAAATACCAACGTTCAGTGCTCAATGTCATTGAGTTCAGCCTGTAGTTCTTAGGCTTGGGCTGTAATCCATTCTTAAGAAAGAATGCCACCTGCAGCTTCTCCGCTCGTCATTTCCCCACTCATTGTTTTTATTGCCGACGAAAATTTATATTACCTGATTTACTTAGCAGATTCCCCCTTGTGAGCTTATTTTCCCCTAGAGTCTTGAAAGTTTCTTCCCTGCCGAACTCGTACGGTACTGCGCATGTGCGAGGCTGGCTTATATAAGCTTCCGCGCAGCGGCCATTGCCATTATTTCTCCTAGGGCGATCACCATGCGTGGTCATTCTTTGAGCTTCCCCGTTCGACTTTCCTCCACCTCTGCCTTCAGTCGTCCTGCGGAAGGTGCGTCCCTCCGCTCCTCCTCCCGCCGCTTCCATCCGGACCAGCGGATGATGTGCCGTCCTTTCCGTCCATGAACCAGTTTTCATTACAGAGACTCCGTTCTCATCACTGCATTCCTTTGCCACATGCAGTCATTCTGCCCTCTGCCTCCACCCACGGAAGGCCACTTCCCTCCGCACTACGGCGGACGCCTCTCTCCACTCTTTTCTTTCAAGGTTATCCTACCTTCCGTTGCTTTGCAGCGGTTTTATGGATACTCTGCCTTCCGTCGTCCTACGGAAGGTGCGTTCCTCCACTCCCTTGCCAGGGACGGTCGTTCCGCTTCCCACCGCTTCCATCCGGACCTGTGGATGTTGCGCTGGCCTTTTCGTTCATGGGCCGATCCTCCTCACAAAGACTCCATTCTCATCACTGCATTCCTTTGCAATATGCAGTCCTTCTGCCCTCCGCTTCAGCCCGTGAAGGGCGCTTTGCCGAAGACGCCTCCCTCCGCTCTTCCTTTCAAGATTATCCTGCCTTCCGTTGCTTTGCAATGGTTTTATGGATGCTTCTTTCGTTCCTTTCGTTAAGGATGACTCTACTCCGCCCTCACTGGGCTTATGTCCTTCCATCATTCCTCCGGAATGTTTTATCGTCTACCATTCCTCTCTGGAACCACTTCAACACGACACTACGTCCCGTTTTCCAGCACCTCCGTTCCTCGGACAAGCGTTCCGCCTCCCAATTTGGCCGCCTCCTACGGAGGTATTCCTAGTTTTCATCAAACATCACGCCACGTGACAGGCGGACGCTCTCCTTCTTACCCTCCTTCCGTTCTGCAGACTCGTCTGGATAACGACGTACTTCTGGCTCAACCAGGTCTCCCTTCCAAACCTCCGCATACTGCCATGCTCTTCTTACCATCTGTATATCATCGTCCCATGGATGGTAGGTGCCTTCATTTTTTGTCTACTTCCTTCTACCGCCCCTCCGCACCACCGTTCCTTTTGGTCCCTAGCCCAAGACGGCTTGTGGTAACATGGAATATTGTTACCCCTCGTTTCCCCTGCTCGGCCTCCGTCCGTACCAGGGAGGGGGCGGGGAGGTTGCATTCCAAGTAAGGACGTCAGCATCGCATCAGCCCGTGTTCTTCCCACTAGGTCCTGGTTTATAACACGGCGGTGGGGCTCTTACCACCTGTCACAACCTTCACTTTACACCATACCCACTGCGTATCCACCTGCGCAGCCTCCTTCATGTAGAGCTCCTCGACCGTCACGCCTCACCATATCCTGCATCGTTACAGTTTGCACTTTGCCTACAGCATTCAACATCCTCCTCTCTTGCTACTTCCCTGTGCAGAGATTCTTTCTTCTCTAGCCACCACACCGTTCACTTCGCTTCGTGAGCCTCCGCCTTCCACCTCCGCCTCGGTTCCTATGCCTCTTGCTACAGGAGCGCCGCGTGATGACGCCTCCCGTCACTCTCCATGCCTTGTAGTACACGGACACGTCTCCCATCCCTTGCGGTTAACCACCTCCGACACGGGACCTACGTTCCCTTTCCAACACACACTCTCTCGCCTGTCTTAAACTTCACTTCAAGGCGCAAACAGTAGCAGCCAGGTTGGCCTCCTCCGACAGTCCTCGATTAGCTCCACTCGGCCTATCCTCACGTTCCTCTCCACATTTTGTAGCCGAACGTTCCGCTACCCAACGAACCAATGGACCACTGACATGTCAACTTTCGGCTTCCTTTCTCTTCAGCATTGCATGCTGTTGCTTACATCTAAGGGTATGATATCCCTCCGCACCGCAGCCACCTGCACAGCCCTCCTTTCTTTTTATTACAACCTTTGGCTATGCAGCCCGCTGGTCTTTTCTCTACCTTCAACCAGTGCAGCTGTACTACGCGCTGCCCCCCAATGGGACCAATCCTCGTGCCTCGACTTTCGTCACGCTATTCCTGTTCCACACGCCACCCTTCTACAGAGGACTCCCTCCGCTCCATCTTTGATGGTCATTTCAGCCCCCACCGCTTCTGGACTACAGTGGAGGATGGTTCTTCTCCACCCTCTGTGAATCCACCAACCCCTTCCACCATTCCTCCGGAATGTCTCTCATCTCTCATTTTTTCTTTTGGACTTTACGACCCAACGTGATACGTCCCCTCCCGGCTCCTGTGTTCCCATTTCACAGTTGATCATTCCCCCTTAGAATCAGCTTCCTCAGCCATGCTAGCCTCCTCATCCACGGATGATCCCTCCACCAACCACTCAGTATCCAAATCGGAAAGCTCGCTACAGGTTTTAATTTTGGCCTTCGTGATCGGCTGCCCTTTCAGCCTCCGCTATTGGGACAATCAACAACACCCCGACATTTGCAGCAACTCTCCTCCGCAACAGAGGCGTACTCCTCAGAAATGGTTCGCACCTTGAGTAAGATAAAGGTCATCCTCCACCTTCCACAGGCCGTGGGAATTGCTTCTTCCACCCTATAGGCAATGATACAGCCAACCCACACAATTTGACACCTATCCTCAATCAGAATTCCTTCCTGACAGCCAACACAATGTTAAACCTCAGTGCCGCTCTCTACCTCCCTCGAGCAATGGTTCCCGGTTTTGTCATCCGCGACAATGACCGTGTCCTCCGACTAAGCCTCCGAGCTGCATCCTAAGCGGACGTCCTTGGTGCTACGCCAATACGCTATGTGAAAGGTTATACACCGACCCTCCCCCGAATGACACTCGCCAGCTGGCTCTCCTCATCAACCAGGTGTTCCGGAGAAGCTGCTACGCTACTTACCAGGCCATGAATTGGTTTACGCGGACCCTCTTCAACTCCACACTCTTACTCTGAGGAGTGGCTCTAGGACACAGCCACGAATCTACATGACTCGCCTTACCATTCCCACACAAGACATCGCCGATGGATTCTTTGCCTCTGCTCGTCATCCACCCTCCGCTCCTCCGCCAACGACCGTGGAGATAGGAAGATTGACACTTTCAAGACGACTGAAACACAAAATTTTGCGATGCCCACGTCGGTTCACATCTTCCTTGCATTTGGGCGGAAGGCGGATTGATTCGGATTAGCAACGTTCCTCGTCCTCCTCTCCCATTGCACGCTGCCTCCGCACAGTCTACTTACGGTAAATCGTTTCACTGCCTCCTATCGGTTTTCACCTTTCCTCCCTCCAGCATTGAATACTGTTGTTTCATTGGGAAGGGTATGCTATCCTCCGCACCACCTCCATCTGCGCATCCTATTGCACAGCCCTCCGGTCGTACCTCCTCTCCAACATGTAACCATCCATTTGCGTCTTCCGCCTCCTTATGCGGATGTTCCTCCGCCAGCGGTGATCCCTCCGCCTCCATTTCCTACCGTGCTCCTCATGCCGCACTACGACCACAGGCATAGTCCTAGGATTTCGGAAAATTCTGTAAGCACTCTCACCCTTCTGTTTGACAAGAAAATTCACGTCAAGAGGATCTAAGATGTTCTACCTCCTCTTCTGCCGTGGATGGAGGCAGTACTGCAACTATAACCTACCTACTACACCAGGACCTTCCCCTCTTTTCCATTCTATTTTTCCTCCGCTTCCGCAAAAAGATATCCACAAAAAAAAAAAAAAAAACGACGGAGGCGTCCGATTATACTAGTCCTGCCTGATTGGACATTATGGACATTCTTCTTGCCGCAGCTATGATCAAACTATTATCATTTGCTCTACATTACACCCTTGATTTCACACTGTTCCAATAATCATCAACTGACTTGCAACATCGTCCTTTCTGCTATGCCTCACTTTTCGAAAGTTTACCTTCTACCAGTCGATGCAACGTTAGCCTTCTGGTTCTCCTCCTTCATACCCTCCGTTCGACCAATATGTTGCCGCCATGTCTTCACCCTCCGGCCTCATCTTCAAGTTCTTCTGCGACAAGGCACCTTCCCACAAGGTGAGATGCATTCAATATATTTAGTTGATCTCTTATCCTAGTACACCGTATGTAAAGACCTCTGCATGCAACTGATAATAATATTAACCAAATTGAAATTGTATAATGAGCTTACCGCATTCCCCAATCTCACTCTTACCAAACTTCCCGTTGCTTTAGCACGGGTCCCGACATGCTACGGTTTACCTCAAGTGAGTGAAAGTGGTTGGGGCAGCAGGATGGTCTTCATCAGGAAAGATTCTTTCGTGGGGTGCCGACTCTTACTGCGGAAGAACTCCGAACCTAGCTCTCCGCCGGGTGACAAAGTCTGCTAATTAAATCAGGTAATGTATATTATCGTCGGTTATAAAAATACTAAAATTGCAGGGCCCGAACATGCTTAATTTTAGTTTTTATTGACTATCTAAAATATACATTACCTTCACTCCCGCCCAAGCCTCCCCTCCATGAGCTGGGTTCTGTGATGGCAATGGCTGCTGTGCGGAAGCTTATATAAGCAAGCCTTGCACATGCGCAGCACCGTACGAGCTCGGCAGGGAAGACAACTTTCAAGACTCTAGGGGAAAATAAGCTCACAAGGGGAAATGTGCTAATTAAATCAGGTAATGATATTTTCGGTTAGGCAATAGAAACTAAAATTAAGCAGGTTCGGGCCCTGTAATTTTAGTCTTTTTCTGGGTCTGGGGAACACGCTGCAAGTTGTTGGGTACCAAATTTGCTGAAAATGTGTTATTGTCTGGGCTCATTTTAGTTTCATGCTTACACTTTTTTCAAGAGTCCAGAACACTATCAACGTTTGAAAAAAAAAGCATTAGCATGAATTCGTTAGATTGTCAAATTCAAAGTAAACACGACCACTCTATCAGTTTCGTCTGCTCTTCCAAGACAAAATTCCTGGGGGTGCTACTGTTTTTCCGTCCCTTGACTCAAGATTGTCTACAAGAGAACTGGAAGTTGCTTCCATTTTCCCTGACCGGTTGACCCAACGTTGCCAGAAGCTTATGTTCAAAAGGAATGTAAAGGGTGTTTACTTCTCAGCTAATGCAAGAATTCTTGTGAAGCCGGGAGGCCAGACCTGTAATTTTTCCTTGGCTTGAAGCTAAGAACTCCTTCCTTGCTCAAGTCATTTCAACAAAACTTGAACAGCACGCCCCTGCTGAGCTGTAGAAGTCGAGATGGTGAAGCTGGAGATTTCAGAATCATGAGGATGTACGACATGGAGTGTTGGGGCTATACAAGATAGGGTGTTGAGGCAGTACAAGTCTGAGAGTTAAGACTACGTTAGTCGGTGTGTTGCTGTCGCATTCGGAGTACTAAGGATGTACAAATTGGAATGTTGAGGCTAAACATCCGAGTGATCATGGTGTACAAGTCAGAATGTCGAGGCAGTAAAAGTCAGAATGTCGCGCAGTACAAGTGAGAATGTTGAGGCAGTACAAGTCTGAATGTTCAGCCAGTACAAGTCTGAATGTTCAGCCAGTACAGGTTGTAATGTTGTAGCTGCAAAAGTTTGAATGTTGAGGAAACATTCCTCACTCTTCCGTCTTTTAATGATAGCTAAGACCCTAAAAATCCCTTCAAAACTTTTAAAATGTCGCTTGCCTTCTTACTTATGTCGTAATAAATTAAAATAACTGGGTTTTTTAAGACACCCAACCAAACGTAACACTACGAGAGCTCCCGACTATGGAGGTTTCGGGACGCACCGTGACGTCAATACATTTAAGGGAAATGGGGAGCGCATCCCTTCCCATCGTGCGCGACCTAGTCTCTGCGTGTAAACAAACGTGACCGTCGCTGTCAATTCGTTGCAGCTTTATCACTTTGAAGCTGTAACGCCCCTGTTTTCAGTAACATCCAATCACTTCCGCAGCCGAGTGGCATCTTTTTCGGCAAGCTAACAAACTTATTTTGTGATTTGACAAACTTTTACACTCCTTCGCTATGCACGACAGCATGTTTTAACGGCGAACGAGCTAACCGGAAACGATGTCCCAGGCGATGCCGTTTGGTTTCTGGCCCACGCGCAGGTCACGCTGACAGCTGGAAGGCACCTAAATAGTCTTGACGTCACGACGCGTCGCTCACAAACGGGATTTTCTCCAGAGCTTGTGCATCGTCGCTTAAATCAGGGGGTTTAAAAATCCGTACGGCTTAAACAATGACACCTATTGACGTCGAATGACTTAACATTAATTCCAGTATCTAAACTATCGAAAAAAAATTAATTGTTGGAGGGTTTAGTATTCCTTTAAAATACAAGTCAGAATGTTTGGGCTGTACAAAATGGGAGTGGTGAGGCTGTACAATTCTGAATGTACAGCCTCAACTTTCCAACTTGTATGATCGCAACACAACCTCAGTATTCTACAGCATCACCACACTTCTTGCACGGCTTCAATAAGGTATTGTGCAGCACCAACAGTCCGCATTATACAGCCTCAACATTGTCTTGTTACAGCTCCAACCCTCCATCCTGTACAGCCTCAAAACTATCTTGTACTGCGCCAACACAAGTTGGTGCATTACACATATTGTGCAATATCCATATTTAATAATCAATTAGCTATCGCCTACAAAGATATCTAGACAGACTGTTTCGGTCTTGTTTGGGCTCGTCAGTAGAGAAAACTTGGTGGATGAGAGCTAGGCTACGTTTGCTAGGGCACATGACAAGGATGAAACGAATACGGTTTCAGCAAGCTAAATAAACTTCTTGTTTGGGGCTCTATTGAACGAAGCCCCAAACAAGCAGAAGTTCGGCTATTTTGCTTGCTGAAACCATATTAGTTTCACCCTTATCATTTGCCCTAGCAAGCATAGCCTAGCTCTCATTCACGAAGAATTCTCTGACCATTCAGGCCTTTTGTACACCCATGCGAAGGCTGACTGGTGTAGAAGTTGTGCTATTAAAGATGTTCTCATGGGTGGAGGAAAAGACATGTGGCTAGTAAACGTAAGGCTTACAGTTGGTTTCAATAGATTTCTGTAAGGGTGGGCTTCTTGGTTGTCCAGTATTGCGTAGATGTACAAAAAACTAGTTAAAAGTGTCTTCTGTTGTAGTACTGTCTTGTATAGAACGTATTAAAATGCACGTTCATTCTTAGTACTGTTATAGTGCGACCAATTCATGTGTGTACGAGAGGCATTTAGCAGCAATATCAGCGAGCCTACCCCTCCGAGCATTCAACTTATCTACAGTACGGGAGAGCAAAATCATAGAACACCTAGATTTTCCTGCATCAGCGATTCTGTTCCTACACTTTCGGACTGTTTTGTGGCAAGCAAGCATCGCTTGTTTTGTCTTAGAAATTGGTTTTCGTTATTTGTGTAACACACTCAAATTAATCGCTAAAACAAGATCTGTGGCAGCTCCAAAATAACGTGCAAATCTTTTATTGGCAACATCAGTACAAAACTTTATTGGTTTTATTTCTTTTAGTGTTTGTTCCATTCCAGGAGAGGTTTAAAATTTATGTACAAAATCCAGTTTACGAATTCTTTTGTGGAATCTTGACAGTAACCTGCAAAGAAATAGTTGCACATTTAATATACACGTTAGCAAACCACATTTGTTCAGCATCACGTTATAACGTCCCATATCACCATCGTGTGATGCACTACTGAAATGAGACCAAATTTTTAATGAGTGCGTGCAGAAGTAAAACTGACATGATTGTGTAAAGATTTCTGCAATGTTGTATAGTCCTTTTCCTTTATGAAAGTTATTCAAGTCGAATTGCACATCCGCTTGACATCTTGCACTGGAGTGCTCGTAAAACTCTTGAACTTGATTTTTCCAATTGTAAGAATACAATGCATATTCAAGGGGCTAATATTCATTGGACAATGACATTGTTCTACGATTTGTTGTGGCAATACTAGTGCCGTTAAGATGGAATTGGGAGAGCTAACAACAAACCTCTTTAGTACCTGCTATAGCAGTTAGTATAATGGTTTGACGGTCTCCAAAATATGCACTTCAAAGTCTCTGGAACAGCACACTAGCTTTCCTAAAGCCCCACAATAATGTACGTCACAGGTGTAACTGGCATATAACAAAATTCAAAGCTTACCGTTTTGATTTCCAAATATTCTTTCAACCCTTCTACAGACCTACAAAGTAGAAACACTTGCTTAATAATGCTAGTTATCACCAGCTAAGGCTCGCATGTATTTAATTCAAAGGTATACTTACAATTCTCTTCCATGACCAGATTCTTTGAAGCCACCAAATGGGCTTTGTGCTCCAACAGCAAGGAATGTATTAATCCTACAAGAATAGTACGTAACGCATCAAATAATAATCATGAAGATTTAAGACTTTTGCTGTCAGGAGATGGAATGTATCTGTGGCAGGGTCCCCTGCCTTTTGTGCTGGGGAAGGAAGGAAGGATCGTCAATTTGCAACCCCCCCCCAACGATCTACCACCACCACCACCACGCACTTAACCAGGCCTAAATTAAAATTGTCATACGACTGCCTTTAGGCAATAAACTCCACTACAAACTTCGCTTTATTTAATTTGAGAAATCAGTTACTGTACCCTCATTTAATTAGCTTACTTTTGTAAGGAATTTTTTTTTAATAGCTCGGCTCCCAGAGGTCGTACGAACTTGTGGTCGGGCTTAAAATGCGCGGAAGTCATCTGAAAAAAAAGCTTGACGCTCATTTACAAGAACCGGCTCAATTTGGGACCTTAAGACTTGGAGAAATTTTATTAAATATTTACTTAACTGGACTTTAAAGTCAGTTTTATGAGACTTATACTTGATACAACGGCTGTTGGTTTCAACTACAAATAATTCATAAGTAACAGATTTGACATTTTCGTTTCCAGTAAGCACTCAAAAGTTAAACTGCAGTTTTTCGTAGACTTAACGCAAGTTAAAGGCCTTAATGTGGTCTTTAAAAGTAAAGGCAACATTCCAAAACTTCAACAACACATGAATGGAGCCAGTATTTTTTTTTTATGGGAGGTGGATACCAAATAATTAAATCAAAACTTTCGTTGCCCTGTTCACTTTCTTAATAATGAAAAAAAAAAAGTTGTCTAGTCCACACAGTCCTCTTTCCTTCCCATTAAACAGAATTTGATGGAGTGTAGTCTTGAGCAAACATTTTCTAAAGCAGGACGGGGAAGAAACCATGCCAATTGCATAATTTTGGATCTGTCCTCGACACAATTTAACTTAAAGTTTTCTTCACTCCGCACTAAAAACAGGTTCACAGAACATGGAGCAGTAGTCAAAATGATGTACCTTGCCCTATTTGATTAAAAAATTGGAACCCACTTACCATAATTTCATGGTATAACCCACCTCCCAGATAACCCGCACACCAAAAAATAAGGCGGCTTGCATAAAAAACACCTCTTGTATAACCCACGGGTTAACTACAAGGTTTAACGAAGTTTGAACGACCTCACTAGTGCATACCGTCACATGCTAGGCTATTGGCCTTCCAGCACATTTATTATCTGGGAATCCAAGGTAAAATAAAAGCAATTTTGTGTTTTTGTACTCCACATTACCTTTATATTGCATACCTTAAATTTTAGAACGTTTAACAATTGGTACAGCAATAACCAGCAGTGCACGAACATTCGTCCGTGAAAAACACCATTGCTAATGCTCGCTAAAATAGCTTATCGGATAGGCACTCCAGACACTATTCTCGTTGAACCAGAGATGAGTAAGCGATCAACAACGCGATGCTCGAACGCACAACAAAATTGGCTGTAACTTGTAATTAACATAAAACTGAAATCTTGAAACGAGATGCATAGCAAAAGTGGGTAAATTATGATATGCAACTAGATTTTCATGTGATTCGTGCAGTCCGAGTTGTTAAACGTTTGGACTTTTTCAGAAATGGGCCTTTTTGTTTTAGCATGCAAAACAAACCCGCTGGCCCGATTTTTAAAGAAAAAGGTTGTATACCCCGCGGGCTGCTACAGAATCCCTGATGGCATGCCCTAGTTAACTACAGTGTAAATCAGTTATCCGGAATTAAATGCGACCAGAAGTGTTCAGTTAGAATAAAACACGCATAGGGTTTTGAATTTGTCACATTGTTATTTTTCCTATGGTAACTGAAAACATACCAGAAAACTGCCTTAGTGACTAATGGTCGCCAGCTCCTAGTGTGTGCCTTAAACCTATCGCAAAAAAATTACCAGATTGTTCCAGCTTGTACTGCCTGGGCGTAAAGGAGAGCCTTGTCAATATCCTTTGTGAAGACTCCGGCCGCCAAGCCGTAGTGAGTATCATTTGAACGCTCAACTGCTTCTTCGAAAGTCTTAAATTTGATGATTTGTTGGACTGGTCCAAAAATCTAGAGGAACAAAATGAAATAAATCAGGAAAACAAAATATGGTACTAGAGTAGACTTCACGTGCCAGAAGAGTTCATGCCACTTTAGAGCAACTGGAACTGGCAATACTTGCGCTGGACAATTTTAAAATTGCGGCTCAAGTTGTGCTACATTTGAACAGGTCATGCGCTAATCTTGCAGACATTACTTTTACAAGGTAATATATTGCTCAGCCAATTTCATAAAGGAATCCACTACTGTGATCCAAATGTATTAAGATTTAAATGCTAGCACGTAAATAGGCGGGACATAAGCATTTAACAGTTAAATTGGTACCACATCCTAACGCCACGGGAATAACGCCGTAAGTAAAAATGCCGTAACATGAAAAACACCACAGCGTAAAGTGCCGCATTGCAAATAACGCAGAAATGCCTTAAAATGACAAAAAAAAAGTTGCTAACATTTAATTTAATTATTTAATAATCATTCGATAAAGTTACATCATTCGATTAGATTAAAAAAAAACAACTTGAGATTTACAAAACTTTTAAAAACATTAAAAAAGATGCTAATTACCGATTTTTTGGCACTTTTACTTTTGTTTACATTCATGTTGACTTATTGTGACGTAGCAACACCAAAAATTGCAGTTTTTCTCAAACTAGCAAATTTTTGGAAACTTCTAAACGGGTTTTCTTTGTCAGGCTATGGATGTGATACGTGCACGCACCACTACCATCAAGATTCTACTCCAACCATCTACTTTCGAACTTCCCACTCCCTTATTTGCTTCGCAGATGGCCTTGCATCAGCTCTCGTTCGTGGTTTTCACTTTCTGTGTGGAATGAATCTTTTTCCACTGCACGCCGCTGCTGAGTGAAAATTTTTCCACTTTGTCTCAAGTTTGCCAAGTTTTGGGGTTACGATTTTAGCTATTTGTTTGTATGCAGGTTCCTGGATGTTCAGTCCGCTTTCTTTTTCTTGGCAGTGCTGAATAGCAATAGTCTCTACGGCGCAGAGGTGTGCCTCTCTCAAGGAGTTTGATTTCAACATTATTTCAGTTTTCTCCCAAGTAAATTAAGCATTAAAGAAAACCGTTTTACTATTTAAACATAGAGGGGGAGGGAGAGAAAAACTGAGCATACTTTCATCATATGTGGTCATCAGTCACGAGATCGTCCTTTCTGTCCATTCCCCTTTTTTTTTTAGTTTCTTGTGTGGTTTTGGCGACCGACTTGCTGAGTTGCTGAGGTAAGAATTTATTTGGTTTTAAAACCCATATTTGAAGTTTAAATTGCACTCCTCCTTTTACGTCACTAATAGTCCGGATTTTTTTTCATTTTGCAAGAGATACAGATTTATAAGATCTAGATTTGGAGGCAAGATCTATATTTGGGGTTGACATATCTAAATGTGTGGTGCAGTGGCAAACCGAACATCCCCCCCCCCCCTTCAGTAATATTACAGTAGTTTTTGAATTTGGAGAAAGATACCATTAACTATTTACGAGGCATATCCCACAACTTTTAATTGCAAGCATATTATATTTGTAGTGCAAGTTTCACCCCCCCCCCCCCCCACCTACTTGCGTCACCAATTGATATGCCCGAGCCTCCATCCCTTTTTGCCTTCCCTCCCTCCCCCCACCAAGTAGTCCCATTAAACTGTGCCGCCAATAACTTTGCCATACTAGCAACTAAGTCCACCAACCACCCATTTTTATGACATTGTTACTGCATTACTGTATTGCAGCGTTATTTGCAGTGCGGAATTGTGTACGGGATTAATGCTCCCTGTATTTTTCCACATGCAATGTTTTTACTAAACGGCAGTTTTACTTGCGGAGTTATTCCCGTGGCATACTATCGTAAGGACGGATTTCCGCGGAGTTTTGACGTGGAACCGGTTAAATCATGCCAATGATAACAATCAAGCTTTAAAATAAAAATCGCAACACATTACAGAAGTACTTTTACTCACTTCCTCTTTGGCAATTCGCATCTTGTCGGTAACGTCCGAGAAGACTGTTGGCTGAACGAAGTACCCCTTTGTTCCATGTCGTCCACCACCGCACTGCAGGGTTGCTCCTTCTTTCTTTCCCGATTCAATCAGTTCCAGGATTTTACCAAGTTGTTCGTCATCAATCTGAAGATTAAAAATACACGGTTATTGAAAGCACCAGCACTGTAATCAGAGGAGGGCACGGGGAGGCAAAAGGGGAGGGTGTGAATCTTTTTAGCATCGTACCCGAAATGAATTTTGTCAGCAAATAAATTAGGTTGCTCGTAATTTACCTGAGGTCCATTCTGGGTGTCTTTGTCGAATGGATCACCAGTGATGCGCTTTACAGCAAGTTCTTTGGTGCGCTTAACAAATTCATCATAAATTCCTTCTTGTACGTATGTACGACTACCAGCGCAACAACACTGGCCCTGGTTGAACATAACAGCTTCCTGGGCTACAGGAACGGCTTGGTCCACTGTTAACAAAAAATATGGATGTTGGAGACCTGTTTACCCTTTATTCATGCTAGTGTCAATGGTTTGGGGACTTACGATCAGCGTCATCGAAAATAACGAGCGGGCTCTTTCCTCCCAGTTCCAATGAAACCCTTTTTAAGTTGACTTTGGCAGACGCTTCTTGAATAAGGTGTCCTACCTGTAGTTACAGCATTATTAGAAATAATCACTACAAACATTAAAAGGATGGTCCACAATTTTATTCAAGAAGATAAATCGATGATACATAATTTTCAAAAAATTTAATAATACAATTCACCACAAGAGTTGTAGGAGGTCAGAATGATGGTGAGCCACTCACACTGGTCCTTGAAAATTTTGGTATAAAGTTAAGTATGACTATTTTGTCACAATGAGACGCTTAAGAAATTTAGCAAGGTCTGGATACTTGAGGAGTCGCTTAAAAAGAATTTAGATTTGGGGCATCTACAACTTCCGCTAGGAGACCGTTCCAGATGGGGACTGTCCGAACCGAGAAAAAGTTTACTGACAGTAAAAGTCGGGAAGCCGGAAATGATAATTTTCAGCCATGGCCACGGGTGTTTTTGCTTAGTGGAACCAAATCGAAAAAGGAAGATCGACACCAACTAAACCATGAAGGATCTTGCATACCATTACGAGTTCAAATTTTAGTCTACGAAATTCGAGTGTTTCAAGGCCATACTTGCGTAGTCTTTCCTCATAGCTAAATTCTCTGAAACCTGGGCGAGCCTTTGTGAATCGCCTTAGCACGAGTTCAAGCAAGGCAATGTCACGAACGAAATAAGGGGACCAGACTGGGGTGGCAAACTCCAACAGGGGTCTAACAAATACCTTTAACGATGCAGTCAGTCAGCATTAAAGACTTAATGCTTTTAATTTTCTAATTGTTCAAGGGTATTAAGATTTTAATAAAGATTTTAAATTGAATCTTTTGAGCAAGAAAATTGGTTCCCATTTTATTAACCCCCCCCCAAAAAAAAAACCTGACTTTCTGATGTGCGTTTCTTATTTTTCTATAAGAAGCCAACCTACAGTATATAAAAAAAAAGTGAAAAAGCCTCTACCTCAGTGGAGCCAGTAAAGGCAATCTTGTCAACGTCCTTGTGTGCCGTTAAAGCAGCACCTGCTGTTGGTCCGTAACCAGGAACAACATTGACAACGCCAGGTGGGAAACCAGCCTGTAATTGAGAAACCATTATCATTGCAGTTAAACTGACAATATTCACACTAACTAACAAACCTGTGATAACACGGAAAACTTGCGTAACATTTGCTACCAACGACATGGCGTAAATCAAGTTAATAATTCAGCAAACTATTCAGTTTAAAATTTTTACCGGATTTTGTAAACCCACAAATAAAACATGTAAACCACAAGTCTTACTTCTTTGGTGAGCTCTGCCATTAGTAGTGCAGTCAATGGGGTTTGCTCAGCCGGTTTCACAACAGTTACGCAACCTGTTGCTATAATCGGCGCCACTTTAAATGAGAACATCAGGACTGGGAAATTCCACTAAACAAAATATAAAGTAGAAAAATCAAGAGTAAGTATTGTTTGCTCCACACGAAGAACCACAACATTTTTTTTTTTTTAACTTAACAATACTAAATGGCAGGCAAAAGTTAAGTACCAAAAACAAACTGAAAATACCAAAAAAGTCTAACGGGAGAATAAAAAAACATCCTTTGTGTAGATGAAAGGAAGGCGCACTGTTGTATTGGTTTCCTACAGATTTAAGCGGACGACATTTAAAAGTTAAACAAAAAGGCAAAATTACTTTAATCACGATAGCACTTTGTATCACGGAAAGTGGTCCTTACTTTTACGTTTTTCATTGACAGAACGGAGTTTCGACTTGAAAGATTTCGGGAGACCTTTTTGTAACCAATGCTTCTTATGTTGGTTACCTAATAGAACTAACAGTTATTCTTAATCTTATCAAAAACCAAAACTGGTAAAAGGGGCCACCAATTTCCGAATGGTTCGGCCCTTCAAAGGAGTGATATCAACACACCAAAACATTTGCCAAGTTAATTGCACCGCTTAATAGTTCAAAAGTTAAATGAAAACTAGAACATTGCTACTTACGGTAGCAATGTTCAAGTTTTCATTTACCGTCCAAAGTATTATTCGGTGCGATTAAGTTGGCGAATGTTTTGGTGTGCTGATATTACTCCTTTGAAAGGCCGAACCATTAGGAACTTGGTGGCCCCCTTTTTTTTTTACCAGTTTTGGTTTTTGATAAGATATCACTCTTTTTTTTTTTTTTAAATTGTGCATTTACTCAACTCCACTACCGTGCAGATTTGTAATAAAGTGCCACGTCAACAAGAAATTGGTTTTCAACACTTTGCCTTTTGCCTATAGGCCGAACCATTCTCAACTTTGTCACCTATTTATAGGTTTTTGGTTTGGTTTTAATTTTGTTGTAATTTGATTTATTTAGTTAGTTTTGGTGTGTAGTTATCACTCCTTTGACCTTTGAGGGGCCGAACCACTCAACTTGGTGGCCTCTTTACCGTTTTTGCCTTTGTTTATTTTGCTTTGTTTTTACAGTTGATTTTTCGTGAATTGGACAATACAGTTTCTTTGGCAACGTTGTTTAGATTTATCGTGATACACTAGTGTGTGTCTAGGCACGCACGCCAGTATACACGTTGTCATTGTCCAAACTTTGGCCGTCCAACGAGAGATGATGCCGACAATACTAACAATGGTTATGACAATATTTTCGTACTTACGCGCCCTCCCACGCCATCCTCGTTACTCCCCTAGGCTTCAAACCATAAAAGGTACGCAGTTCGTATTGTACTGGACCCATTCATCCAATTTCATAGCTGGAAGCCTTCTCGGTATCGATGAATAATCATCCTATGGAATTTAACATGGGGATGAGCGGGCTAGCTAGTAGCTAGCAAGGTAGTAACTAGTAACACATTTTCAACGTTATTGAGGTCAGATTTTGCATTGAAAGCAGCTTAGCTGGCATTCCTACCCGAGTTAATTTTTGTCAGGTAGGTCATGGTTCTCGATTTCAACACAATTTAAGCTTTTGTACCGCATTATTATTTTTCCCCAAGTACCCGCAATGCGCCCAAATAGTCTTCAGGATATAAGACACTGACGCTATGGCGTTGCGCTACAATGGTTTACAACCTCGACAATTGAATTGATGTGAGGTTTGTTTTGACGTTTGTTGCCTAACTTGGCGCGACACACTAGCGTGTATCCTAGATTTACATCAAAATCTGATTGTAAATTTGTTGGTTTGCTTCCCATATTCATTAATGTCCTTTTTAAGGCAGTAAAAACTGTACGGAACTTACAGGGATGATTTGCCCACATACACCAACAGGTTCCATGCGAGTAAACGTGAAGAAATCGCCATCTGTAACAGTCCAAATATTTTAAATAACTCGTAAAATTTGTAATTAAAATTTCCAGTACAGTTTTAAAAAAACCTACCTGCAGGAATAGTTTTGCCGTGGATCTTGTCAGCACAACCAGCATAGAATTGGATAATTTTAATTGAGGAGTCAATGTCACCCAATGATGCGGTGTAGGGCTTGCCATTATCCAAGCTTTCCAAGCTCTAAATGTAAAGGCAAAAGGACAAATTACTGACCAGTTCAGACTTCCAAATAGAAAAGTTTTATTTAGTTTGAAATACATAATCACGGGGAGATTAAAAATGCAGAATGCCTACATCCTTTTCAACCAGGAATGGTCTAGAAATCTGAACACGTAGCATTCCATGCTGCAATTATTTACTACATGCAAAGAAATAAAGGATGAATGCAGCAAAAATTACAATACTGTCTTGAGCAGGTATCAGTGACATTCCGACACTTTTAGCTGCTTGAAACTTTCATTGTCCTAGTTTATTTTTTTCTTAAAAATGAGTTACTCAACCATCCTTTTTTTATTTCTACTCTTAAATGTGATTTACTCAGTCTTTTTATTTCTACTTTTAAAAATGAGTTACTCAACAATCTTCATTGGCTCCTGCTACAACTTATTTCGTCCATCTGTCTATATGTGGAACTACAGAAGCAACGAAGAGTAGGGATTTTCCACAGACAAAGTATACTTGCCGCCAGCTCTTCCTTGCGCTTTTCCATTAGATCTGCCAGCTTGAGAAGCAGACGTCCTCTGGCTGATGCATCCATGGTTCGATATACAGATCCTCGTTTGAAGGCAGCTTTGGCTGCCGCTACTGCCTTCTCTACATCAGCCTACACAAAAATGTAAAAAATAAATCGTAAACTGGTTACAATGTACCTCAAAATGGTATTAATGATTCTTGCAACAATTTAGAAGTCTCAAAATAGCATTTCTGAAATACCTTGTACCAAGTCACCATATTAATGGAGGTGCAGTCAAAAAAGGGCAGTCGGAGCAGCAATTACCTTGCCCCCCCCCCCCATCTAAAAAAATGACTTACCAATTCAACTTCTACGAGGTTATTTTTCTGTTTTTTACTCTTTAATAATTCATATTCATTAGGAGCATACTTGTATTGCCGAAGATTCCATTCATTATTTTTTTGTATTATTTCACTTTTTTTGCATAAATTATGATTGCAAAAAAAAATCGGCTGGCGAAAATCCATGCATTGTCTTTCCCGTGGAATGTTATCTTACACATGTCTCTGGTCTCTGGTACTGGGAAGTCAGCCAAAGAAAAGTTGACTAAAAAATTTACATCCGGCTTAAAAACAATGGAGTGTGCTTTGCAGAAACCAGAAAATTCTTCAGCTTTAGATGATGTCCCATCCACACTTCTTAAATTTCGTCCTAGACCCACTACTACCATAATGGTATGATTAGGTGCTGAAAATCACAATCCCGGCATCTTGCATTTTATATTGGTTAAAAAAAAAAAAGCCAGACCCGACTTCCAGGTCAAGATTTTTCAGCATTATTTGTACATCCAAGGGTTGATGTGGCAGTGCAAGAACTTAAACTTTAAAATCAACTACACTTTTACCTAAAAATTAAACCTAGTTCAATATGCAGTTTGGTAAGGGGCGAACTCTTATTTAATTTCAATTGACTGGCACCATTGCCAAGTTGTTCTGAGTAGAGCAAAAAAAAAAAAAAAAAAAAAAAGCATGACAGCAGTATATCAGCATTTAAAAGTAATATTCGTCAGAATAGATCCCATAGCTGCTGAATGAGCCTGGTGTTCCCTGAATAGCATGTCTGGCTAGGACTTTGCCAGGGAAGCAAAAGTAAAACTTAACTTAAACACTCATTGAATCGATGATGACACAGGACCAGACAGGACACCATCGCTGCGTGAATCATCGTCAAAGCTCGAACGTTTTTCCCCATCAATGGCAACTTCAATGTTGGAAGTTTTTTTTTGGCACTCATGACTTAGCAACTTTGTTGTACAAAGCAACACAGAAAATGACGTTGCTTTTAGCTTGGTACATAAGAGGTCAGGTGAAGGAGTTGCGATCAACAAAAACCAAAGCCACCATCAACTCTTGAACTTTTAAAGTTGGTCACATTTCAAGTTGGACCATCTTGTTTTAAGTGAACAAACAGTCTTGTAGTGGAATGCTTTCCCGAAGGAAAAAACTTCTGAAGTTCAGGAAATCAGTTTATTCGGTGTCAGCGATTTTAATTGTCAATTAGGCCCTGGGAAACTGTTTTCACAGTTGGCAACTGCTTCTCCAGCTAGAACTACCAAGGACAAAAATAAAGATTTTTATAATTTACATCCAGTATTGACAAATTAAATCTTTTATTTTGTTGTTTTTCTAGCGTACTTGCCGACAGTGATGTCAAGGCACCCAAGAAATTGTTTGAACTAAAGTAAATTAGTAATTGAATTATTTCCCAGTCAGTACCTGATGACAAATCTACCCCAAAACAAAACTTAAGGATTCCCGCAGAGCTTTTCAGGGAGGGGGGGGGGGGGGGAAGAAGCACACAAATTATTCCCTTTAAGTAATTCCTAGGCTCAGATCTGCTGGCAATGCTTTTTTTTTTTTTTTTTTTTACAGAGTACGGTAGTAACTTGGGACCAATGTTAAGAATAAAGAATGCTTTTAGGCCAGTGCAGTCGCCAATTGGTCTTAAGCAGCAAGGGATGCAAGCCTAGTGCCATTCACAACCAGATTTCTTGCAAATGTCATACCTGAAAGTAGTACTGGCTTCGTCCAGCACTAACAATTCAGCTACCCTTAATGGCATTATAATGCCATCCTGAATAGGTTCGTTTAGTGGGGCACTACACAGTGATTAAAACGATAGAGGTTTGAATTTTACAAAATGCCCAAATAAATAGTTCTTTTCGAATTGGCTTAAAAGCTCAACAAAATTACATACAATCCTAGTTAGGTTATACTTTTTTTTTTCAGAAACACAATGGAAGTCTTTGGCCCGTGCAAACACAGGAGGACCCTCCCCCCCCCCGTGCAGTTCATCGAGACATGGGCATCAACAATTTTCAAGTTGGCTCTGCATCAAGTGCAGCATCCTGTTATATCCAGTCTAATCACCAGTCTGACAAGTTAACGCACACATAAGGACTTACCTTATCACCTTCGTGAACATCGACGATCTTTTCACCAGTTGCAGGATTAATTGTTGGGAATTTTTTGCCACTGATTGAGTTATGCCATTCATTGTTGATGAAAATCTGTAAAACAAAGAAAACTTGAATAAGAATCTCATTGTTCTGAACATCTCATTCAAACCCACTCCCATACCCCCCCCCCCCCCCATCTACCACCACTTAAAATTTACTCAAACTTTGGGAAGGGTGGAGTCAAGGCAACGACTAGTCGGCTGAAGGCAACATAAAATTTACTACGTTTAGAATGGTTAAGTGGATAAATGGAACCACCCCCTCCCCCCTCCGCCTCCCAGCAAGGGATGTCTCGTAGCCATTTGAAGTACACCTTTGGGCATAAAAACATGATAGTTTTCGTTATACTGGGGCTTTAAACAATGCCATTCAACAATGCACTCTTTGGCATCAACAATGTATAATTCCTTCCGCGTTCAGCGACATATTTTTTTATTTATTTTATTTACAGAGCGTAACGGCCTAAAACACCATGAGCTCTCTCTAAAACTACTTAAAACATATGCGACATATGTTCTTATTTACAACAATAAAAAAATTTGCATTGTTGTCGGGCTACTTGAGCATGATACAGTGCGATCATTTTTTATGCCCAAAGGTGTAGATTGACTTGCATACGATATTTGGGTTTTACTAGCTTCTACCTGCTATTCGTTTGCGAATTTGCTACCCCTATCAGGGCAGGAATCAGCTGCCTTGGTTTATAAACAAATTTGTATAAAAAAATTGTTTATCTAATTTGTCACATATCCTTTAAAAGTAGTGTTCTGCTCCAGAGTTGAAGACTGTTAGTGATCCCTGTATATAAGAAGGGCAGCCAGCCCTGATCCAGTAAAATATTGACCATTACCCTTACTATGTGGGAATTTTAGAGACACTCAGGTGTTAATAATATGCTTGGTTTTATTCCTAACCTGTTAAGTGGCTCTGCTAAAGATTTTAAGATCGATAGCTCCTTAAACGAAATAGGGACTTGTTTCAAGCAATAGGGAGTTGCCAGACATTTCACCCAAGTGTCACACAGCATACAAGTACACGATGGTTTTAGAACATAAATAACTTTTTTAATGTTACATACCATCAATGATATCCGTAGCTTAGGAATTTTGTTCAGTACTGATCTTAAATTGTAACTTGATTTCAAAACAGCTAAACAGCTGCTATTATTCGGAGCACCCACCTCATTTTAGCTTATAAAATATAAAGGGACTTATGCTACTCATGTTTGGTCCCCATACCTTCACAAGGACATTAGAAACATCGAAGGCGTTAAGAAATTTACTAAAACTATAGGCCTGTAGTAGCCTTTCTTATACGGTATTTTCAGAGACTAAATTCTGCTCTTTGGTAAGAACTATACCATGCACTATGGCCGTTTGCTGTGACGTGCATATCACGTGACTAGGCTATTCCAATCAGACGGCCAAACAGCCGTTGTTCTCGTTCGTCATTGGCTAACTCATGGTGACGTCACTGCAAACAGCCATTGCGCATGGTTTAAGATGGCTACATGCAGATCACCTTTTTTTCTATCAAAAGGACTTTTAGAATTTGATCCCAGGGATTTTTTTCCTGTTAAGGATCTTATAACGTTTTAAATCGGGGCCGAACATCAGCGGACTATGTCCCTGTTCTGTCCCATTCACCTTTAATGGCTGAAGAAGCTTTTATCTTATACCTAAGAAGTACGAGTGAAAAATATCCCTTGGTAAAGTGACTATAGTCCAAACATGTGCCAATTCGCAAGAAAGTGTTTAAACAACTTAAAATGAGGAAGACAATTGTTTTCTCAAGCCAAGGTCTGGAGCACAAATTGCTGGTTTGGCTCCTGAGGCGACACCAGTTCTCGCACATGCCAGGACGTTAAAGCCTCTTAACAAAGTTGGTATACTCCCAGACGCCCTTGTGCAAAATAGTTGAATACAAAGCAAGTTACAGCCTGGATACTCCCACGTCCCACGGATGTGTATGGCATTTTATTTGCTCCTGGCACTATGTTGTCCGAAAATATGTTACAAATAGGTTAAGGGGGGAAAAAAATTCGTAAGTTAATCTTTACTTGGTAAAAACAGGAGCTTGTGTCCGTCCCAAACACAGTAAACTCTCTCTCAACACTGACACTCCGCGAATCCCCCTCCCCTGTTACGATCCCTCTCGAGTCTCGTAATTTTACTTCAGTAATTAATAATTTTATACCCAAGCTTCTTCCATACCTCTTAATTTACACTAGCAAAATGCGCTGTACGGAAACCCTGAAAAATTTGCCTTCTCCAATGCATAAGTGCTGCGTTTTGGCTCAATTATTCAAAAATGCTGCAAAAGCTACTTTTTAACTTAAAGGACCCAACATTTGACCCTTCTAAGATTTTCAGTTTATTCTACTACTTTACTTTTCTAGTGTGGAGGCCACTTTCTTTTTCACTCCCTGTATGAAAGTTTGCAACCACAAGTCACTACTTAAAACGCTTCAGAATTGCTAGACTGCGCTAAAACATGAAGGTTACGGTATCTCCAGTAGCACAGTCGACGAAGCACCCAAAAGTAAATGGGAGTATCTTCGGTTCATAATCCCACTCTGGACAGAATAAGACGTTAATTTAATGTGTCACCCAGGGTGTACTCCCCCCCCCCAAAAAAAAATGGTAGGGGCACTGCTCCTTTCCCAACAAAAAGAAATTTGCAGCATGTGTCGGGGAGGGGGGGGGGGGAAGAAACTGAAAACTTGAGAAAATTGGTAGTTGGGGGAAAGTACAAACGAATGTTGCCATAAGACATTCTTCATGGCTGAAGGGGGTAAACGAAGAAATGAGGGAACTTCGGGCGGGCGATGTGGTAATACCGATATTAGTATTTTTTCCCCCCTTTGCTACTGGCATCATCGTGGCTTGCGGGAGTTGGGGTGGCTTCGTTTCCTCCAAAAAATAACAATGAGGAGCCGCTCATTAGCCCTCATCTGTGGGCACCTCTGCGGTTGCGACTTGCTTCCACCACACACTTCACTGTACCATGCCTCTACATACAAGTTTTCCTGCGCGACGCAGACGTGTGGTACGGCTTTCCAGACTCTTGTATTGGTTTAATTTAGGAAATTATTTAATTAAACCATGCAACTAACTACTGCGCCAAAAAATAATTCCCATGAGATGAAAAAAAAAAGGGGGGGGGTTGAAAAAATAAGTCCACAACCCTCATCGATTTCGGAAGTTGTACTGGAGAACGGCGTCGTTCACTCATCATGGGGTTCCGTTTCCTCCCAACGCCATGCCACGAATTCTTACACACACCACTCTGAACGAAGAAGTCGAAATTAAAAATTCCAGGGGTCTCGTGAAGAGACAGACCTTGACCCAGAACCTCCACTCGCTGGAAAGCAGCCAACACAACTAGCTAAATACGAATCTACAGATTAAAACGCAATCCATGTAAAGTCTAGAATAGGTACTTCAACCGTTATCAATAGTAATTATTGATATTACAAGGGAGGGAATAAACAAAAACTGGTTGTGTGTTTTATCTTTGAAATATCGTCCTTGAACTTGTCGAATTGGCATTACCCGTATCTTTCTTTACTAAGTAGTACACAAAGCATCTCACACATTCGTAAAGATAAGGACATGACTCAGCAGTTAAACAAGTGCTGCATTTTCGAGGTCACACGTTGTAGGCAGGCGCACTCACAAAAAAATTACCTCATTTTTTATATTAAAAAAAAAAAACCTTGCGTAGAGTAGTGTGACCCCCAAGCTATATTGTGCAAAATTATAGTGCCCGTGACTACGTGACATTTTTTGACTTGACCCTATCGAGTCATGAATTAATTCGGGTTACTCGGGTCAGATTCGAACCAGCATTTACTTGTTTACAAATAACTGGTCATTCACGTAGTTCCAGGCGAAATAGGTCCAGGGAAAAAAATGTATCAGGGTCATAGTTCCAAGTTTTTCCAAGGAAGAACCCCCTTCCCCTTCAAAAAAAAAAGATTTTTTTTCATTGCTCTCCCCCCCCCCCCCCAATGATCTACACCCGTTTCGCCTAAAATCAAGCTCCGATTAAAATTTGTGGAAAGGGGAATTCCCGTTTCGTTCAAATCAAAATATTCCTTAAAAATTTTGACATTGGAGAATTAAAGATGCATTCGTAATTGGAAGGAATTTGTGATTAGTTGCGGGTTCTGATGTTATAGGTTTAGCTGCAGCAAGCGAGGGAGGCAAATAATTTGAAAAAAAAATTATTCGACAAAACGGGATTCCCATTTCGCCGAAAATTAAGACACTTGATCAAAATTCGGCGAAACGGTCATATACCTCCAACTTTCCTCCCGGCATAGTGGATCTGGAAACGACAGTACATTTTCTGCAATTTTTTCCTGCAAACGGACAGCTCAGGCCTGCACAACATCAAGGGGAGGGGAAGAGGGTCTGTCACAAAGCTTATAAGCTGGCACGTATTCCAGTTTCCGCTTCGCACTTTTTTTTTATTCAGTAAAAGGTTATAAAACTCGTTAAGTATTTTTTTTTTATATTGCACACCCTTTTTAGCTTTGTGTGAACCAGCAGTTGCCCTCGTAAGCTACGGCCATGCTACGGCCCAATTTTTATGTGGATTAATAAATGCAGCGGCGACGCTACAAGGCAAGGGTAGGCAATGCATTAACCTGTTCCCCACTACCAACCCCGTAAACATTTTATCGCCGAGTTATATTAACGTAAGTAATTAAAGTACAAAAGATCTGTTTTGTCGGCTATGTGAGACCATACCAAGTTTCACTCCAATTCTGCATTAAGTGGAAAATCCCTTAGGAATCTAGGAAAGTAAAAAATAGACTACTACAAGATTTATACAGGGTGATCAGTTAAGTTGTGACCCAGCTTGATGGATAAAGTTCTACTGAACGATATGTTATGAGACCCGGGTGACGTGATGAGGCCAAGAGGGGCCATTGATTGGACAAGAAACGGATGACCTTGCCAAATGTTATCAAGGTCATTCAACTGCTAACTTAAATACGCATCACACACCATGAGTCTAAATTGGGAATATGTAGGGAATAAAGACTTTACCAATGTAAAAAAAAAAAAAAAAACACAAATCTGACTAGATTTGCAGGACCTACGACGTACGTAAAATGGCTACTTTCGACCCATGAAAGTAGGCGATGCTTCCTGCACGACGGAGTGTTTGAATGGAATGCCATTCAGGGGTTGAAAGTAGCCATTTTACATATTGTGTGCGCGGCGTATCTTGAGTCCTGGAAGTATTTTATGATCGGCTGCGTCTTCCTGGAGCTGGAGGGAGCTGCTTTAATCGACGGCCGCCATTGGTTTTGACACCATTTTGGATATCAACAAGGCACTCTGCAACCAAAAACGTACAATCGATTATCTGCGTCCGTCGTTCTGCAGCGAACTCAAGATAGGGCGCGCGCACTAAGTCATCGGTCCTGCAAAACTGGTCCGATTTTTGTGCCGTTTTTTTGCATTGGTACTTTATTTGTTCCCTACATATTCCTAATTTATACTCTTGGTGTGCGATGCATATTTAAGAAGTTAGCAGACGAATGACCTTGATAACATTTGGCACGGTAGTTTCGTGTGTACGCGGGAGAAGCCAACATTCGGGGGGCTGTCCTGTGGTTTTAGGGTCATCCATTTCTTGTCCAATCAATGGCCCCTCTTGGCCTCATCACATCACCTGGGTATCATCGTTCACCAGTACTGTAGCTATCAAGCTGGGCCACAACTTAACTGATCACCCTGTATACACCTTGATCTCGTGGGTAGAGATCCAAGCTGCTGAAAGAGGGAATGCAGTGGTAGTAGGATGAAGGATGGTTACTAATTAAAATAGTAAAACTTCCGATATGCAATGAGGTAAACCACCCAGATCAATATTGCGACCGGCCCCGCTTCACCAGCCAGTTTATTTTAGTCCACAATAAAATGTCCACACCTATCCACTTGCTCGCAAGACTTTTTTCGTCCATTCTCTTTAAATTACAGGATCATCTTCAAATAATTCAAAATTCAACACAGCAGCCTCATTTACCGCAACGACCTAGAGTAAGAAGTCTTCCAACACCAACGTGATTTCCATTAATATCAAGGAGAATTGTGATAGTGCAGGCCTATTACCTACCAGCACTGGCATTCTGAACGTTCATAAATCCAAAACCAACACGCCACTTGCAGGTTTTTTTTTTAACCAAGAAACTCGCTTTTAGATTAGTTATAAAATCTGCAGAATCATCTAACATTTAGGTTTTACCGTGACCATTTCAGGGGTCGTTTTTAGGTTTCTGGGAAGAAAAAGTAGTACAGAAGAATTTTTAACATTCAAAATGTGGATTTTGGTTTTTAAAAGGATTTTTGAAGTAAATTGTTTTTTAATAACGCTAAAGTAAATACTACAATTTTTAGCTCAGCCTGATGAATTTCACTGTCAGTTTGTCGTTATTTCAAATACAAATTACACTTTAGGGTAATTAACCAAATTTTCACTTAAAATTTCCATAGAGACACCATTTGTCGATTATAAATTCGTAAATGGCAGCTGGCGATGACAAAAGGATATTGGTTTTTAAAAGGATTTTTAAGTAAATTCTTATTTTTTTAATAACGCTAAAGTAAGCAATACAACAATTTTTAGTTCACCCTGATAAATTTCACTGTCAGTTTGATTTAAAATGCAAAATTAAATCTGAAATACACATTAAACTAAGATAACGAACCAAATTTTTACCTAAATTTGCATTGAGGCAACGTTTTATAAATTCGTAAATGGCAGCTGGAAATGGGTTAAGGATAAGATTCTAAAAAGTACGAAAATAAGTTTCCAATAAAATGGAAAAAACGTACGACCCATGCTAGTATAACCCACTTCAACAAAATTTCGCAGTAACTTCTAAAAATACGAAGACAAACCGGAGCCAACATTGACCGGTCCCCATTCAGCCAGCTGGCTTTCGACTTCGTTTTAACGAAGTGACAGGTTGCCGTCCTAGTTTCGTGACGTTTCAGCGCGCTCATTTCAACCAATCAAAGGGAAGCAATCGTTAGAGCAACGTAGAAAATGGGTTTTAGGTGGGTGCACGTAGGTTGTTAAAGCGCTTCAACTCTTTACGTCGACGTATCGAGGTGGTTTGAGATAAAGCGACTTGAAATGGTTTTAAGTGGGTACACGGAGGTTCTTAAAGCGCTCTAAGCACTACATCGACGTAAGCTACGTCAACGAAAGATAAAGCGACGTAAAAAACTTCCGTGTACCCTCGGTCATTGTTAACCGCTATGATAAATGACAAACTACAATGAAAAAAAATTGTCAGTCTTTGTCATTATACACGAAGCTAACCTAGCTAGGCGTGAATTCGACGGCACACACAAGCTCCCTGTGCCAAGGAGCCTCGTAGCACAGATTTCCGCAGCCAACATCCGTAATAACCTTGAGAGGTTTTTCATCCAGCATCTTTCAGGAAATGAGATTTAATCTTTTAGTACAAGTATTTTTTTGTGTGGTGTTGAAGGCCACATTATTACTTTTCAATTGGTAGCTCGCTCTGTAGCTTCGTGTTTATTTCCACTGTCCTACTCCTCGGATTGCATTCCGTTCCAGACGAGTACAATCGTTGATTACGCTGCTGTATTATTAACTTTTCAATATAAATGCAATCGTGGGAATGAATTTTAAAAATAGGTCATTGTAGTCTTGTACGAAATAAAATAAATCTTGCGGAATAGTCGTATAAGGGAATTGAAAAGAGCGTTTTCCCCCACTATGTATGTGTAGCAGCGTTATTTTTTTTTTAAGAATAAAAAACTGTACAAGATCCAACTTTCCCCACTAAAGTATTAGTTTTTTGAAACTTTTTTGGATCACCCTAAAATAAATTAGATCATAGATCACAGATCCTCCTCAGTCAGCTGAATATCTCCTAAATAGTGGAACTGGCACAAAGCAAATAGTATCCTTGGTGGTAATGACAGATGACTCAGTCGGGTGAACTTAGTCATGACTTTGAGGATCCCTTTCATGGTAATTTTCCTAACATTTGAGAGAAGCGTTTAAGCAACAGTGTAAATTGGAACGTTGAAGGACATTACACAACCAACTAAAATCAATGAAAACTGCCCATATATGCCAGTTTAGACCAAGATAAAACTGCAAGTGCAACATCTCTAAAGAACGGTAGCACTCCCAAAATGCACGCCACCAGAATGGTACATCGTGCAGTAAACCGGGCAGCCCCCCCCCCCCCCCAAGCCCTGTTCTCCAATGGCAGCCCTAATAAGCGAGCTGTAACCAGGGCCGTACGAAACATTAATTTAAAAATGGTATGGCCCAACCAGATCAGCTTAGGCTTAGACAGTCTGGGAAAAACCGTAAAGCTCCCACAGTCGAGCCCGGGGCAGACTGGTGGAAATTGAAGCAATTTCTGGTCTTTCTGGGGTCTGGAGACCATGTTTAAATACATTTTTAAGGTTTCTTTCATATTTAAAATATGATCACAGCAGGTGGGTGCGGGGGGGGGGGGGGGGAAGAAGGCAGAGGCGGTGAACTTGTTTGAGGACTTCGCTTAGGTGTATTTTTCCACCGACAGTGACTTTAGTTGGCGATTCCACCAAGCCCCTCCCAGTTTCGGCCATGAGGCTACTGGGTGCTATGAAGTGTAAGATTTGGATGGTAAAGGGGCAAATATGTGTGTTAGTAAACGTTTCTAGTCCATCCAAATTACGTGAGAGCGGTGGGAAGTCCTGTGTTGAGTCCCAGTTAGGGCAATTGGCCTTTACTTAATTTCTCAGATAACCATCTTGTCCTAACAATCAAAGCCAGTCGTTAATGCAGACGTTGGATTAGTTAACCCTTTACCTTGCCATTTATTCTTTATTACGTGAGGTCTCCCCCCCCCAACTACTTCCGCCCAACCCAAAGTTGATCCGCCACTCCGCCACTGGTTCACACTGAGCCCCCCCCCGGATGTATGTACGCGATGTTTCCTATTCTGTTGTTAGTGACTTAGAAAACATTTTTAAGAAAGTTGCAATCACTTGGCTGTTGTATTGGGCTTTCTCCAACTTGGGTGTTACTTGCTGAAGCTTGCTTTCTTTAGATAGTGCCATGTTTTGATTAAGTTTCTTTACTTGCGCTCAGTTTATACCAGCAGGACAGATGCTGCTTATCACAGCTCGGCAGGAAAGCCACACGTGTGTCAAGGACGCATCCAAGGGTTTACGACAGCAGCCGTATTGTCGTTTGGATTATGTGGTATTTAAAAAGTGTACCCAAAAGCAGTACGGCAAATGCCGCACCAGCCGTACCGCTTCCTACGGCTCTGGCTGTAACGATTGGCTTCTAAAATGGGAAGCCATTCGTTCGAATAACACCTACACTTCTTTACATTCAATGATAGCAAATCCATGGTTTATTGAACTCTTCAAAACAACTGGCACCATTTTATGTAACACCGGATATCCCAATCGTTTCATGTGCTCCTGGTTATAGGCAGTAACAGCCTTATTACAATAACCAATGCAAAAGGCGATGGACACGAAAGGGCCGGATGTAAGCCGAAAAAAAATCCCGTAAAAACTGTTTAAAGACGCTGTATGTTAGGCCCTGGTGTCCCTTATTATTTCTTGTAATACTAGGCCTTATGTGTTTGCTACAGGAGACAGCCCTATGAAAAATCGGGGTTCATACTCATATCTGAAAATGAATATCCCTGATCTTCCCCGACTTATTTCTTCAAATATCTCTGACTGCTCACTCTGCAAGCCTGGCATCATAACTTCATCTGGTTGGCACATTTTCCCTCAATTTTTTTTTTAATTAAAAAATGGGGCAAGAAAGTAGTAACAAAGCAATTGGAATTTGCGAGACACCACAGTTTATTCTAAAAACCAAATTCTAAAAATGAACTGTTTTTAGAATGAACTGTTTTTTTTAGAATTTTTTTTCATTTTTAGAATTTAGTTTTTATAATGAAACGCATGGTCTCGCAAATTCCACTTGCTTTGATACTACCTTCTTGCCCCATTTTTTAAATAATAAAAAAATCCCTGACTATCACCGACTTTTCATTTTTTCCATGACTTTCTCTGACCCTATTTCATATCCCTGACTATCCCCGATTTTCCCTGACTTTCCAGGTCGGTATGAACCCTGAAAGTTCTCTAAATCCGTTGGCCGTTGCATGATCACGACTGGTTAACCCACTAAGGCACGAGTCCATAAGCCTAGCCAGCTGTTCACAAGGAACACTTAAGTTGATTAAGTCATACGTTGAGGGAAAAGAATTCCTAGTACCTCGCTTGGTTTTATTTATATATGCATGCACCTTACATCCTGCTCTTTACGTGTTAAGTTTTTTTTCTTTTGCACCGTTTAGGAAATCAAAGGGTTTTAGCGAGCGTTAACCACTCCTGGTAATCTGCTGGACGAATCCCCAAGGCAAATCCGTCATTTATAACAATGGCACAAGCATGAAACCAAAATATTGTTTACGAATGTTCGGCCCAACAATTCTGTACCATCAGCTCAAGTTTCAGAACCTTCTAAAGTTAAGTTTTTTTGTGATAAAATACAGCATTGCTCCTGGAGAATACCTGTCATCTCGAATAATATAGAGTCCGTTCCAGCTAGAACTGACAGAAAATAAGTCCCAGGAACAATACCTTTTCACTAATGCCATTTAACGCGTAGCTCGGCGTGAACTTATGTAAGCAGCACTCTGCTTGATAAATAGTTCAAGGTTAAGTTTAAAAATAATAATTACGGACGTAAGCGTTTATTTAAACAATATATTATTGCTGTCAACCAGCTGGAATAACTTTTGTAACGGATGCCAACTACGGCCTTCATTGTGAGCAGATGGCACCCACTGCACACAATTACCTGCCGTAAAAACTCATCTCAGGAAATAGGCAACACATGCACATGTTAGTGTTGGCTGGATCACACTAAGTGTGTAAATGTTGAGTCCGTCGACAAAGCTTATGTAAAACCATCCAGTTTTACTTCAATTCGGATGATAAAAACACGCATTAAGGGTTAATACGGTGTTAAAACGACGTTAAAGTTAATACAGGGTGGTCAGATATCGCAGGGTGGTTGGTGGCCGAGCATTGCTAAACTAAGAATTATGAAACTTGCATAATAGGGGATCAGGCGATTATCTTGATTGGACAAGAAACGTACGAGGAGGCGACACTTTTTTTTGGCATAGTGGCGGTTTCGTCGGGATGGTAGATTTTGCAGGTATGCGCAAGCACATTTGGTCAAATTGAGTCGTCACAGTTGTCACCTCAATAAATGGTTTCAGCGAGTTTTTACACCAGTGGACAAGTAGCCGTATCGGTAAAGGTGGTATGGTAGTGATCTGGTGATGAACTGGTTTGCTAGTTCGAATCCGGGCCATATCACTTGAATGAAACGTAAGTGCATAAAGGTGGCTTACTGTACTACTTTATTTCTAAGTGTATTTTCACTGATGTGAACTTTGTCTTGCCATTCCAACAGAGGTGCAATAGCTCATCACTGGAGAACTGTGTCTCCGCCTCCCCAACAGAGGTGGGATAGCTTATTACTGGTGGACCGTGTCTC